>JARQOC010000006.1:225834195-226111695 GCA_033576535.1 Allobates femoralis | reverse complement strand
GATCCCTCGTCAAATGCGCCAGATTTAAAACCAGGTACATTTAAAAGTGACAAACACATAGCCTCATTTGATATGAATGTATAAGCCGAAACCAAGTATTTTTGTTAACCTTGCGAAGCTAAGCAGAAAGACTCTGAAGACACGTAGTCGGGCTTGTCCTGTCCGTGTTCTTCTGGTAGCCTCTGGTTTTGCGACAAGCTAATTAATATTTGGGGAAGTTGCCAGTGTAACTTCTGTGTTGTAAGTTCCAAAGACTGTGTGTGGACTGTGAATTGTGCTTTTTATAATGGGTGATTACTAACCCAAGTATTTCCAAGAACCACTAGGGAATAAAAAATAAGATTTGTAAAAACCAGTGCATAACTGGTGGGCACTCTAGTATGTGATTGTCTATTCCCTTATATGTTATTCTCTTTTAACCCATCTTCCCACAGGCTTGAAGAACAGCGTCCTGTATTTATGTCAAAGTCCAGACGGACAGGTCTTTCACACCAAGTACTTATGTGTTAAAGACGGTGCTCTTAATTAAATATTTGTATATATCTATATACATATATATCCGTATATGTATATATTTATATAAATGGGAGGAAACAGTACTGATAATTGTCAACAACTATTGAAATACATTAATCTACATTGTGGCGAAGGCGCAGCTCTTGTTTTTCTGGGAATTGTGATATTTGCATTGTGTCTAGCAGTTAAGATTGCTTGGAATATAGTGAAAGGGCGACCTCCGAGAAATATCCTGTAGGTGTCGTGCCTGAGTGTAAATTTGGATTGATATTAGGTACCGTATATACTCGTGTATAAGCCAACCCGTATATAAGCCGACCCCCCTACTTTTGCCCCCAAAACCTGGTAAAACCTATTGACTCGTGTATAAGCCGAGGGTGGACCCCAGCACAGGTATACAGCCCCCAGCAGTGTGGAATACAGTCCCCCCTAGTGGTATACAGGCCTCCCTAGTGGTAGTATAAAGCAGCCTCCCCAGTGGTATATACAGCAGCCTCCCAGTGGTATATACAGCAGCCCCAGAGGTTTATACAGCAACCCCAGCCCCATCCACACACATCCACACACACATACATAAACACACATATACACATACATACACACACATACACATACATACACATACACACACACATACATATGCACTGCTTCTTACTTTGTCCGGTGCTGTCCCCGCTGTGATGCCCTGCTCCTCTGGCCGTCTGGTGGTGTCCCCGCTCCTCTCCTGGTCTGCGTTGCGGTGTCCTGGTCCAGTTGCATGCTGATCGGTGCGGTGCCCATCGACTTCCTGCTTCCTCCTGTAATCTCCGCCCAGGTCAGGCCCCGCACCAATGAGAGCGCAGGACCCGTGCCGTCAATCACCGCCCAGACGCGGACAGATGACGTTGGGTCCTCTGATTGGCCCAACGTCATCAAGGCGCCGCAGCTTGATGACGTCGGGCCAATCAGAGGCCCCAACGTCATCTGGCCGCGTCTGGCCAGTGATTATCGGCAGTGGCGTAACAACCGCGGTCGCAGGGGTCGCAAGTGCGACTGGGCCTGGAGGTACAGGGACCCGGCGCCCGCCGACCCCTGCGTCGCTGCTCCTGCTTTACATGGATGTGCGTCCATCCATGTCCCCAAGCGGCTGATGATGATGATCACGGCCGCCGGATGCATAAAGTCAATTCTCCCTGCCCCCCGCTGCTGTCCTGGCCAATCACAGGCCAGTTGACACATGACGTCAGCTTCTGGTCTGTGATTGGCTGCCCAGGCAGCTCGTGGCCTGTGACTGACCGGGACATTGGCGCCATACACTTACGGCATCCGAGGGAATTGAGAGCGGTGTCGACGGTAATAGGTATGATGCACTAACTTTCCCCGTCTCCTGACCCAGTCCCGGTCGGTATGTCTGCTGGCCGCAGCTGCCTCCTGCTCCCCTCATTATTCCCCCGCACATGTGTGTCCTGCTCCCCCGCACCTGGAACTGCCATTTGCTGCTCCCATCACTATTCATTAGTAAAATTAGCTTCAGCCGAGCGGGAGCTACCAATCAGCAGGCAAGGAGCAGAGGAGACCAAGGGCTTGTGACAGGAGGCAGGAGTGGGCGGAACATGAGAACAGACCTGTGCACAAGGAGTGGAGAAGTGGCGAGGATGAGGGATGGTGAGTGGCAGTGCAGATATATAAATAGTGCTGAAACCGGTGACTGGGAGCAGAGAATTCAGAGGTTTATAATATGGGGCATTGATGTAATGGAGAGGACATTCCAACTTTCATCATTGTGTCCTCAGGGTGACAGCACCCAGTGCCAGATATCTCATTCCTGCAGTCAGGTCACATGAAGGTTACAGCTAACATGAGGTCCCCGACCTCCAGGCAGTCATTGCATGTTCTATCATTAAACTGCATGCTCTCTAATTATATTGTACCTTATCTTAGGTCCAGTGTTTTATAAGATTGCAAGCTCTTATGAACTACACCACTCTATTATTAGACTGCTCCCAAACACTACCTGGGGAGACAGCATGCTCTCTACAACTCCACTGCACCCTTTCTCATTAGACAGCTCCCAGCCTGCCTCTTACAGGAAGGCAAGTTCTCATTAGACTGCTCCCAGCTCTCTATCCTGAGTCTTCTTGCTCTTTTATTTATTGCACTCTCTCATTAGACTGCTCCCAGCTTCCCCTGAGACTGCTGGCTCTCTAATCTTATTGCATCCTTTGATTAGCCTCTGTCCTATATAAATCTTAGGACTGTTGTATGTGACCTCAGTCCTGTCCTGCCACTTATGTCCTGCTCTTGACTCTCTGTCTGATACTCACTGTTTGACAGTTTGCAACCTCCCTCTTTTGAGACTGCTCCCCACAGTCTCTGCCCTCTTCCCGCTTCTTCCTGATCTCAGCAGCACAACTTTTACTTTCATGTGTTTTATATTTTCCCTGTCCCAGGGTTTCTGGAGATGGGAGCTGTACTCACTTTCTGCAAGGAGCCCACCCTGACCTTCATCTCACAGGTGCCAGTCATTGTGCTGGGTGGAAAGGGGCCTGTGCTACCTGCACCGTGTGCTCTTCTTTCCTGCAGACTTTATCCTCTTCTGTATCTTCTGTGCTGACATCAGTGGCCCTGTATCTGCAATTGTTTGTGGTGCCTCCTGCCCGCCACTCCTTTCCCCTGCATACCTGCCCCACCTGCCTGCAGATTTCCATCTCTCCTCCTAACTCCCCCTAATATACCAGAATAAGGGCATATTCCAGGATGGAGACCATATATACCTGGATGAGGGACATTAATACACAATGATGAGGAGAGGGGTCAATTTGTGGGTCTTTATAGGATTTAGAACATTACATGGGGCCCGTACATCTGACCAATGTGTGTGCTCGGGGGAAGGGGGGGGGCCCCATTCCCGGTTTTGCACCGGGGCCCTTCAGACTCTAGTTACGCCACTGATTGTCGGCACTGGTCCTGCACTCTCATTGGTGCAGGGCCTGACCTGGGCGGAGATTACAGGAGGAAGCAGGAAGTCGACGGGCACCGCACCGATCAGCATGCAACTGGACCGGGACACCGCACTGCAGACCAGGAGAGGAGCGGGGACACCACCAGACAAGGTAGTATATATTGCACATCGCCCCCACCAGGCCGGAGCTATATTGCGCAGCACCCCCCCCCTGTCTTATTTTCAGCCCCTACCGTATTGACCCGTGTATAAGCCGAGGAGGGGGGACTTTTCAGCCCAATTTTTCGGCTGAAAAACTCGGCTTATACACGAGTATATACGGTATATCCCCTGAGGATTGGAGAATTGTTGACAAAGGGTTATAATTAACTGTACACTGGGTTTGGACCTCTGTCAGAAAGATGTTCAGAGCTTAAAGTGTTCCAACTTAATGTTCATGGGATGCCCATTGTTAAGTGGACCCCTGGAACATTGTTAAATCACATAGAGGAATATAATCAGTGGTATCCTAAAAACACACCATTCAGGTGTTCTCTAAATAACGGAAACCAGAGGATCACACCCAGTCTGCAAAACTTTGTTCTCCTCAGTGGATTCCAGCTATAAAAATTGGTAAGTGTAATGAGAAAGGTAAAAGAAAATATGGTTTAGAAAGTGCAAGGAAATGGTTACAGATAGCACAAAGTCGAGACAATGGTAGAAAGAAAAGTTAGGAGAAAGATTTAATGATGTCTGTGAATACTCGACTCCCACCCCACAATGATCCTCCTTCTCCTCCTTGTACCTCTGCATCTCCTCATTTAAGCTCTGTGTCAGGGGAGAATCCCCAAACTTTTTGACAATGCTGCCCAGACAGTAGCCTTAAATGGACTTATTGACAGAAAGGAGAACAGATATACAGGGATAGCAAACTGGACAGAGATGCACAGAACAACCCAACAAGATGATGAGGACACAGACAGATACTACCACAGACTAAAGGAGGTATTTGACATACACAGTTGGATTATACAACCCACTGACATGAGGAATGACACCACTTATGAACAACAATTGAAAAATGCATATCTCAGGTGTTGTCACTCTCAAATCAGTCGGTACATAATTAAACACATGATACATAGTAACATAGTAACATAGTTTTTAAGGTTAAAGGAAGACTTTACGTCCATCTAGTTCACCCCATAGCCTAACATGTTGATCCAGAGGAAGGCAAAAAAAACCCATGTGGCAACACTAGCTCCACATTGGGGAAGAAAATTCCTTCCTGACTCCAGATACGGCAATCAGACTAGTTCCCTGGATCAACGCCCTATCAAAGAATCTAGTATATATAACTGGTAATATTATAGTTTTCAAGAAAGGCATCCAGGCCCTTCTTAAATGTTAGTAGTGAGTCACTCATTACAACATCATGTGGCAGAGAGTTCCACAGTCTCACTGCTCTTACAGTAAAGAATCCGCGTCTGTGATTATGATTAAAGCTTCTTTCCTCCAGACGTAGAGGATGCCCCTTGTCCCAGTCTCAGGCCTAAGAGTAAAGAGATCATTAGAAAGGTCTCTGTACTGTCCCCTCATATAGTTATACACTATTATAAGATCACCCCTAAGCCTTTGTTTCTCCAAGCTAAATAACCCCAAGTTTAATAACCTGTCTTGATATTGCAGACCCCTCAGTCTAATAACCTTGGTCGCTCTTCTCTGGACCCGCTCTAGTTCAGCTATGTCTTTCTTATACACCGGAGACCAGAATTGTACACAGTATTCTAAGTGTGGTCGCACTAGTGACTTGTATAGAGGTAAAATTATGTTCTCCTCATGAGCATCTATTCCTCTTTTAATGCATCCCATTATTTTATTTGCCTTTGCAGCAGCTGTCTGACACTGGCCACTAAATATGAGTTTGTCATCTACCCATACACCCAGGTATTTTTCAGTGACAGTTTTGCCCAGTGTTTTACAATTAAGCACATAATTATACCTTTTGTTTCCTCTGCCCAAGTGCATGACTTTACATTTATTAAATTATTTATTTATTAAATTATTTATTTATTCCATTAAAGCTCATATGCCATTTAGCAGCCCAAGCTTCTAGTTTACATAAATCCTCCTGTAATAGGAGGAATGGGTCACAGTTAACAGTGGGGTACCACAGGGGTCAGTGTTGGGCCCGCTTCTATTTAATATATTTATTAATGACCTTGTAGGGGGCATACAGAGTAGAATCTCAATATTTGCAGATGACACTAAACTCTGCAGGGTAATCAATACAGAGGAGGACAATTTTATATTAAAGGAGGATTTATGACACACAGGATGACAAGACTCACTGATGTTCTAGAGCAGTGATGGGCAACCTTTTGAGCTTGGTGTGTCAAAATTCGCCAAAAAACCGAGCATAACTCGGGTGGTGTGTCACCTTGAGAAAAAAAACATAATTTTATGATATTTATAGTTTAAATAACAAGTATGTATAATTATTTAACTTACCTGCTTATTGACTTCTTTGCTAATCTGTCAGTTGGTTTCTTTTGTTGGTCTTGCTGTTATTTAACTTGTGTGGGGTGCCATGAACTAAGATAAGTGAGGGGGAGGAGGAATTCTTCCAGTGATGGCGAACCTGTGGCAGTCCAGCAACAGCTGGACTGCCACAGGTTCGCCATCACTGATTTAGTGACTTTTTTGTTGCTGAATTTCATTGGCTAAATCTTCAATTGAAGGTTGGTTATTATCTGTCAATCTGTTTCTTTTGTTGGTTTTGAAATTATTTAATGCTGAGAATAAGGTCTCACAAAAGGACATAGAGGGAGAAATAGTAAGTAGAGCCATTGCTATATTTTTCAGGCTGCTAAAAGTGTCTGCTAACCGATTCCAGGCACTCCAAATTTCCTGTTCATAGTGGCACTCCTCTTGATTCTCCAAGCGGCACCTTTCAAGATTCTCTTTTTTCCCCACCATGTTTGGTGCCCCATCTGTCGTCACTGACACAACTTTAGAGATATCAATGCTTAGGTCACAGAATGTTTGCATAACAATCTTACATATTTCGCTTCCTGATGTACTTGTTGGCACTGATTCTAACTTTATCTTCTCTCATTGTGAGACCATCAGAATATCGACCAATAATGGCCAACTGAGCATGTGATGTGACATCAGTAGTTTCATCAAGAGAGATCGAAAAATATTTACAATTACTTATGTCTTCCTTTAATTGATGTTGTACGTTTGTGTTCAGTCTCATTATTCGGTCTTTTATGATATTTCTACTGAGTGGTAACTCAGATATTTTCTTACTAATTGCATCTTTATTCTGCATATCGTGAAATAGAACTGGTGCACATCTTAAGAGAGTTTCTTTAATAAATTGTCCCTCACTGAGTGCTTTTCCATGTTGAGCTATGGAGTGAGCAATGCTCAGACTTGCAGATGTTAAATTTGCAGAGCTTTTTACAAATTTAAGGATGGAATTAGATTGGCTTTTATGAAGGTGTAGCTGCCTGGAAATGTATTTCTTCCTTTCATCCTCACTTTTTTTCAAGAGCTGGGAATGATTAGTTTCAAAATGTCTATTTATATTCCACGTTCTGCTTACTACCGTTTCACTACATAGAACGCAAAATGATCTGCCATTTTTTCTATAATGCCATACATCTCAGTCCATGTCTCTTGAAAGGGTCGGCTACTGCTACTACCACTTCCTTTACTTAACCTTGGTTTTGGCTTCTCCATCAGAGGGGCAATGACAGACGATTTATAGATAGCCCTGCAGGCAATTAGGGGTTAACTGTCTTTTAGGAAAGGGCAGAGTTAATAAGCAGAAATAGGGGTTAATAAGGGGGCGCAACAGTAATAGTGGTGAAATGGAGTCTGTACTATGCTGCAAGATGGCGTTCCTTATGTAAATTAATGGCGGGAAACGGCACCCATAGCACAGGCCTCTTCCAGCGTCCCCCTCACTTACCTCAGTAATGGCCAATCACACATTAATGACACGCCAGAACCTTTCACTGGAGGATGGTTGCTGTAGTAATCACAGGACCTCCAGACAGTGATCACAGGACCTCCAGACAGCGATCACAGGGCCTCCAGACAGCGA
This sequence comes from Allobates femoralis, assembly GCA_033576535.1. Classification (NCBI taxonomy): domain Eukaryota; kingdom Metazoa; phylum Chordata; class Amphibia; order Anura; family Aromobatidae; genus Allobates; species Allobates femoralis. Next base: position 226,104,142 of record JARQOC010000006.1, on the reverse strand, counting down.
TCACAGGACCTCCAGACAGCGATCACAGGACCTCCAGACAACGATCACAGGGCCTCCAGATAGCAATCACAGGGCCTCCAGACAGTGATCACAGGGCCTTCAGACAGCGATCACAGGACCTCAGATATGCGTCCCCCGCAATGTTCCGTTGCTCCCTGCTGCGCCAGCCGGACATTCGGCCTACCGGAAGTCCCAGGACTAGACACTCTGTGCCGGAGCTCTGCTGTTCTGGCCTACAGACCTCCGACACAGAGTCACTAGTCTACAGTCTACACTACAGCAATTTTTTTATCCTCGGCTACTGCACCTGGCCGTGTAGTTTCTCCGGCGGCCGCATGTCACTGAAAATGGCTACGCGTGTCAGTGCTGACACGCGTGTCATAGGTTCGCCATCACTGTTCTAGAGTATGCCAGATATGCTGAAATATGGTTTAATAATAATAAGAAAAATAAAAAATATTACTGGTTGATGACACTTGTCAGATATTAGTTGCCCAGAAAGGAGATAAGAAGAGAAGGAGATATAGAGGTAGAGGTAGAGGAAGACTCACAGACAGACAGACAAATGGAAGACCCACCTGCTGGCACTGATGAAAAATAGGACATTATCTCCGAGAATGCCCCGACAGACAGACTGAAGTCAACCACCCTACTCAATGAATAGACAGAAGTGTCTTCTAATTGACAGATATTGAATAAATGTGTATTTTTGCTTGCACCCATCAAGACAATGCTCTAATTTGGACAAACCTGTCCAACGTATTGAGACCCTTAGTGTCTCCCCGAAAATTGTCCTTTCTACAAAGGGTTACCACAATAATATATAGTACCGAAACTTTGGGATTGTCTCATAATTAACTACCTTACTATAAGGATTGCTCTGGAACTACTGAATAAATCTGTGATTAAGTAATCTTTTGTATTACTAATAATTCAGTATTATCTAGAGGATTCTGATGTGGGTACTTGGTGGTCTAAGTAAGGCAATCTGTAGCAAACCTTTGCCAGTGTTTGACATTTTGTAAATGTATATTTTGTGGCTGATTATATGTTTCAATGTGTCTTGAGATGTATAACTGAATGTGACTGGTCTTTGTCAATAGATTTCAGGGACTAGATTAATTATAGTTATGATTGTCTTTATTGACTGTCCTGAATGATACTATGGTAAATTTGTACAGCTGCGTAGAGAAGTATACCCAACCTCCTCACGGTAGGAGACATAAGTTGGTGAGACAATTTAGATGTGGAAACTGATAAAGGAACCTTTCTTGAAGAATGGTGTCGAATGAGACTTTATCCTGAACACACCACTATCTTGTTGTCCAACGACTAATATGAATGTGTGCTTAGACAAAATGAATGATGTTTTTGATTGTCAGAATAGGTGAACATGTATGAATCATGAGTGTGCTGGAAAATTGTTAGAATTCTAATTTTCTGCTGTCATTTACTGTTACCTAGTTTGCCAAGGCCAACAAGATGAATGTTATTTTCCATATTGTGTGTAAGTGTAAATTCAGTATTTTACTGCTCATTAGTCTGTGTGTTTTGATACAGTAATGAATTGCATTGATGAAAATAATGATGATGACTGCTGGTGTAAGTATGAGACTGCTAAATTGGTTCTGCTACAGGCATGGGAGCTGCTGGAATTTGTCTAACAGTATGGTCAGATAAGAAGAGAAAAAAAATTCCGGAGTAAGTATAGGGAAAGGCACGAGTCCGCTGGTCACATCTGTAGTCTTGTGTTTATCTATTTAAGGGAGAATATTGGTACGAAGTTACATGTTGTGTGAATATTTTCACAATTAAATGTGAATGTGTGTATTATGTATAATATAATAGAAATGATTGTGTAGTGAGTGAATCTGAGGGCATTTCTGAAATGCTTTCGCGTAACTAGAGGTGAACACTGATTTCCCCCCGCAGCTGTAGGAGGGGGGCCAAGCTGACTGCCTTATAGACAACATAGTAGATTTCTAGGCACACGTGCCTAGGCTTACATGAACAAATATATAAAAGTTTAGACGATTATAGGGCAGATATCGAAGCCTTGCTGTGATTCTTGTCCTAAACAGGAACATAAATTAAATATATGTAAATTACAATAATGGAAAGCAACTGTCAGATATCTGCAATATAATCTATCCCAGGAGGGAAAACACCTTGATAAAGGTGGACAATCAAATAGCCAATTATGCTACCATCACAAGCCCCTCACTGCTCTGATCTATGATGAGCCACTGGCAGCAAAGGATCAGATATCCTCAACTTCAGAAGCAGAAAAAGCCTTCTGTGAGCTGAAACAAACTTTGGTCAGCTCTGCAGTACTCAGATGGTTTGGGTTTAATCTACAATAGGCTCTTTAACTAGACAGTTGATTGTAAAGATGGGTATGTGACATCGTGCTTCTGCAGGAGAATGGAGACAAAAGCAGCTTCAAAATTGGACACAGTGATAAGAGCCTTGCCTCCAGGTGTGGAGGATGTGGTGGCAGCAGAAAGGGCTGTAATATTATCGGCCCCACCCCTCACACTCAAGAGTCCTACATGCTGTGGTCATTATCCTCCTGCAGAATGGGGTGTCATGTCTCTTACCTTCCAGACATCTTTCATGGAAAGCCCCCAAATCAAATAGAGCAGGGGCTACATGGGTTTGTGGCACTAAAAGTCAAGGGGATGTTAATTGAAATAAAAATGTTATTTTATTCATTTCTTATATTCTATATTGGGTTGCAAAGTGTGGTGGAGAGGTGGCTGTTGGGTTCGGGGGTTACCATTCCGTGCTAGGTATGTCCGGATGGGGAAAGTGCATCGTTTTAAAAGATATTTACATTGAAGTTATTTTATGTAACTCTAATAAAGCCTCTCGGCCATTTCACGCCACATGATTGTTGGAGTTTTGATTATCACCTGTTTTGAGGTTAAGTTTTAAGGGTTTAAAATAGGGCCTACGATCCCATGTATAACCGTGTTGTTGTCATAACCACACTTGATCATAGAGATAGTTCTACATTAAATCCATCCATGCTTTTCTCTATATTTTAGGATAAAAACTCACATGCCTATTTGAGTTTGATCTCTGAGAGTACTGCCAAGAACTGACTTCAATGATTAGCCAATTCCAAACAGTGGTCTAGTATTACCTACACTGACAATTAGTTAGGTGTAATGCTATATTGAGCCATGGTATTAGTCATGTCTCAACAGGAGGGATGGTACAGGTAGTAAATAAGGTAGACCTATGGCTTCAATACCTACTAAAAAATTTTATTTTAGATGTTTAGTCTGTGCGAAACATGATTTTCAAGGTAATATTACACAAAGCGGTCAATTCCCACACCCACAGTATCCTTTCAACACATTTGTATAAAATTTATTGAATTTAGAATATGTGAAGGGTAGAAATACTGTCAGTTAATTTGTTCAAGGATTTCTATCTAATATAACAGGAAATCTTAAACCATAAAGAGATTTCTACTCCTAATTCTATTTCAGAAGAGCCACTTGAAACAGTACTAGATAATTATTCGCTGCACACCAACATCAGAAATTCTATCGAGAAAAAAGCTAATGGCTGACATGTATTAGTTTCAGTGAATTCTTATTAAAGAATTTTCCAAAACATATAAAGTATGAACAATCCAAAGACATCACATTGAGAAGACATAGCCCAATAGGCCCCAACACTGCAGCTAAGGCGGGATAGAGTGAGGGAGGGGGGGGAGGGGTGGAAGAAGGGGAGAGGATTTAGGGGGGGGGGGGAGGGGGAGGGGAAAGGTAGTGGAGAGGGCAGGGGAAGTAGGGAGGAGAGGAGTTGTGGAGCCATACTTTTTCCGCTCCAAGGACAAAATCAGTTACAATCAATAAACAACAGAATAGATAACCCAAGGCGATGGTATACAGTATGTAATAAAAATAAACATAAACATAGTCGTTACCCGGAATACTGGAGGGCTGAACTCATACAGGGGAGAAGGGGGGGGGGTTGAATATACAGGCGGGCCCCCATCTCTAGCATTGGTCAGTCGGGAACTGGAGTGGCCATAGGGTGGGAGGCCCAGATGTGCCACGCGTTCCGTGTACTGTCCCTGTCATGCAGTGTTAGAGCTAGGTGGCATTCATGGCTAAATATCGAATTTATTTTGGTAACCACCTCCGATATGCTCGGGGCTGTTTCATTTTTCCATTTGGCTGCCAACGACAGCCTGGCTGCTATTAAGAAATACGTTAGAGTTTTCCTGAAGGTCTGAGGGTATGCGTCACTGCCAATGTGCAGGATCGCCACCTGAGGGGTGAGGCAGAACCATCACACATGCGGTAGATCGCCTATCTGTCCGAACACTCTCTCGCATAGCGAATGGGCACAACCTCCAAATCTGGCCACCCGAGCCGGGAGTAGGTACCAACGCAAGTGTAACTTCTTTAGGTTTTCCAAATGATTTAAACATGTAGTGGAGCGTGAAAGCGAGGAGATGGCCAGGTCCCAATCATCTCTATTGGACGAAAAGTGAAACTCCTGCTCCCATTTTATCATGTATGGTAATTTCTGCTGACTGTCCGAGCCCAGAAGAGCTGAGTAGATTTTTGACAGACTCTTAGTCCGAGCAAGGTCAGACAGGAGAAAGCCTTGAAAGGTAGAGAGCGCCAAGCGGCACCTTTCTCTCGGAGCAGCGAGGTCACAAAGTGCCTGACCTGCATATATTGCAGGAAGGCACGTCGGACCTCCGGGGCTCGTTCCATGAGGGTATCTAAGGGGATCACTCTGTCACCCTGGAGGAAGTCCGAGAGGGCCCATATCCCACTGCCCTCCCACACACCTATATCCAGCGACGGGACGTGTAACTTGAGGGCCGAGAAAGGCATCTCAGCCAGGGGCTGTGAGGTCCATCCCTCTGGAAGGCTCCGCCAATGTTTGAGTAACGTAGTAGTGGTGGCCATTTTGAAATCTCGTTTCACCCGTCCCAGGGACTCTGCCACCAGGACATGCCTGAGCCCGCCTTCACCAACTCCCCCCATGTGACCCTCAATTTGTAGCCAACCACTATCTCCGGAAGAGTTCCAATAAATTTTGGTCTTCTCCAGGACAACTGCCCGGTGATATGCCCTAAGATCAGGCACTCCCATCGCAGCGATATCACTCTCCTAGCTATTCTAGGCTTCGATTTTGCCCAAACGTAGGTGGTGATAAGAGATTGCAGTTTCTTTAGGAGTCCGTCAGGGATGGCAAGGGGCACACACCTGAAGCAGTATAATATTTTTGGAAGCAGTAACATCTTAAATGCCTGTACCCTAGCCACCCACGACAGAGCCTGGATTGGATGGCCATCCAGGGCACTAAGCAGGGACCCCCTCAGCGATTCTAGGTTTCTCTCCACCAGAAGACTGGAAGAGCACAAGGTTATGCCCAGATAGGGGATCCCCGCAGGGCACCACCGGAAAGGAAAGGCGGTCGCCAAATGTGCAGAGACCAAGGGGGAACACAGAGTGGGAGGATGACAGATTTGGACGCATTCAATTTATAATAGGATTTCAGCGAAAAGTCAGCGAGGATTGACATAATAGCCGGGAAGGAGGCCCGCAGATCTGTACACGATATGATGATGTCATCTGCGTAGAGGCCTATCTTGTGTTGAACCGCGCCAACAAGAATTCCCGAGACCGCAGGGTCGGCCTGGACCACGGCGGCTAGCGGCTCAACCATCAGGGCAAAAACCACCGGCGAAAGGGGGCAGCCCTGGCGTGTGCCATTGGAGATGAGGAAGCGACGGGATAGGAACCCGGAGGAGAGGACCCTGGCGTTGGGGGAGGAGTAAAGGCTGAGGATAGCCAACAGAATCGGCCCCTCAAAGCCAAACGTCCTCAGAACCGCCCGGAGGTATCCCCAGTGCACACTATCAAATGCTTTCTCAGCATCTAAAGACAGAAGAGCACTGGGGACCCCCCTAGCCTCTGCTACCCCAATCAGGTCAATCATCCTCCGCGTGCCGTTCTTGGCCTGTCTCCCAGGGATGAAGCCCACCTGGTCCGGGCCCACTGATGATGGCATAACTTGGGACACCCGGTCCGCCAGAAGCTTGGAAAATAACGTCACGTCACAATTCAGCAACGAGATAGGCCTATAGTTACCCGGTTCGTCCGGGGCTTTACCCGGTTTGGGAATTGTAACGATGGTGGCCTCCAGCACAGAGGGGGGAATAACCCCGTTTGTCTGCCATTGCTGAAAGAGATGGACCAAATATGGGGCTAACTGGGTCGCAAACGTTTTATAGTACACATTTGTAAAGCCATCCGGGCCTGGGGTGGAGAATGGCCTAGTGGATTGCATTATTTTTAACACCTCCGTGGTGGAAAATGGGGCATTTAGGCCTGCCAGAGCCTCTTCAGTCAGAGATGGGAGCTGCAGAGAGCCCAAAAAGGAGTCTATACAGTCCGTGTCAGGCTGTGGGGTGTCACTGCAATTCTTCAAATTATATAGGGACTTGTAAAATTTTTCAAATTCCTCCACAATCTCAGCAGGGTGCCGTACCACCTTGCCACTTGTCGCTTTCATTGCAGTAATCATGGTCGCGGCGGTACACCTCTTTATACGTCTCGCCAACATGGCCCCCGCCCTGTCCCCCGTGGCGTAGAAGGCAGTTTTATATCTACGGAGATCCTTTTCATACTGCTAGAGCATACAGGCCCTCAACTGGTTCCGCAAGAGCACAAGCTGCGAGGCCAGACGGGAATCATAGTTAGATTTATGCAAATCTTCCAAGCGCCCTATCTCCAACACGAGCTCCGCGCGAAGCTTCTCACACTTCTTTTTCAATTGGGTGGCCCATTGGATAAGGTGGCCACGCACAACTGCTTTGTGTGCCTCCCACAGAGTGTCATCAGGGACATCTACGGTGTCGTTAAGAGTAAAAAAGTCTAACATGTTCCCCGTCGTTGAGTGCACCACAGAACGATCCGACAACAGGTTTGCGTTCAACCGACACGTCCAAGTAGGGTTCCGTCGGCCCCCCAAGGTCACCTCCAATGACACCGGCGCGTGGTCCGACCACGAGATCAGGCCCACCTCCGCACAGGCACAGGCGCCCAGCATGTCCTCACTCACCAAGAAGAGGTCGATCCTGGAGTATGTCCCGTGCCTGTGGGAGTAGAAAGAGAAATCTCTCTCAGAAGCATGTAAGTATCGCCAAATGTCATGAAGGTGATGTTCTCTGCATAAGGGGCCAAGGTCCCCCCCTCTCCTCAGGTCCCGGCCAGAACATTCTAGTGACCGGTCTGGGACCAGGTTAAAGTCCACACATACAAGCAGACGACCCTGCACTTCCCTCTGCACCACCCCAAACAGCGACCTCAAGAATTTGATCTGGCCCTCGTTAGGAGCATACACATTAATGATGGTGAAGATCTCCCCTGCAATAGAACACTTCAGGAAAATAAAGCGCCCTGCCAGGTCTGGCTTTGCATCTATTAGGGTAAATTGGATAGAGTTTTTTTTACCAGAATACACCCCCCCGCTAGTTTCTTATCAGGATGATTTGCGAAATACACATGAGGAAATCTGCTGTGACGTAACCTTCTATTATCACTCTCCAGGAGGTGTGATTCCTGTACACACATGATGTCCGCCTTGGATCAGAGAACATCTTTCCATAAAAACGACCTCTTACTCGGGAAGTTAAGCCCCATCACGTTCAGCGAGACTACTTTAAAGCTCATGTTAGCAGATATATCAAACTACCCCTAACAACCCCTCCTTTCAGCGAAAACTATAAGTAACAGAGAATAGGAGAGGGGGGAGGAGGGAGGGGGAGGGGGGGAGAGAGAAGAGCGTTAGGAAGGGAGGGAGAACACGAGACAAGGGAAGGAGGAGAAGAGGTGGACAAACAGGGGATGGGGTAACTAGAAGGGAATGAAGGTGAAACAAAGGAAGGAGAGGAATAACAAGGATGTAAACTAAAAATAGACGTAAGTCGTCTGCCTCACGGGGGAAATTAGACACCGTCCCATCCACACCTAGATGTAGGGGGGAGGGAAGTCACAACCACAAAAGGTACAAAGGAACACTATCCAACCATGCCCTCAGGACTGGTACAAAGTCCAGAGTTCAACCTCGGCCAACCCCTCCCGCTGTGCCGTTGCTGGATCCCTCTCGGCGCCCCTGCCTAGGGTATGACGTTGGGGTGCACCTTGAAAAGTTCCATTCTTTAAATGATTTCCCCAACCTGGTGGGTGAGGAGAAGGACTGTCGAGACCCCTTGTAACGAAAATTAAGCTGCATCGGGGTACCCCAGTTGTATGCAATCCCTTGTCTCGGAGGACGGCACAATAAGGGGCAAACTCTTTTCTTCTTGCAAGGGGAGAGGTCCGGGTAAACCGACACTGAGGCGTAGGGCTCTGGCAGCTGTGGCTTATTTCTCATGGCGGACAAGAGCTGCTCTCTAATCCTAGGGAAAGAGAAGCACACCAGGACATCTCTCGGGACGTCACTGCGCAGTCGGGCAGGCTTTGGTAGTCTGAAGATCCTGTCAATTGCTAAGTTCTCTAGCTCCACATCAGGGAGGGCAGCCTGTAAAAGTGATAGAACTGTAGCCTTAATGTCCTCATCTTCACCACCCTCCACTAAACCTCTAATCTTCGCATTTCCTCTGCGCAGCTTATCTTCTAGTCCACACACTGTAGCCTGCAGATGTCGCACGTCAGAGTCTATCACCATATAATCATCGGCCAGTTGGTTGTGGGCCCCTGCAAAATCCGCCATTTTTGTCTCCAGATGGCCCGTCCTCTCTCCCAGTGCCCCCATGTCAGCTCTGAGATCATTAATCATTGCCCTCATGTCCTCCTGCAGGGATCTGCGAAGTAGACTAAAGAAGTCTCTCAGGCAGCCCCTGGTGACCACAGCACCATCATCTCCGCCGCTCTCACAGCCCTCCAGGTTGAGTGCAGCACGGAGTGAAGCACGAGGAGATGTCCCCACCCCCAGCGCCATGTTAGCTGAGGGAGAAGGTGTGGGGTGCTGTTCAGTGGCAAAGAAATCCCACACGGACTGTACCGTTTCACGGCGGCGCGTGGACCTCCCGGGCATCCTGGGACTCTCAGGGATCCGGTGAAGAGTGGTAGCGGCGGCGGCGGGGCCCGAAGGCGATGTTAATGGCCGTTAAAAGGGAAAGGTTGGAGGAGCTCCTCAAACAGCGTCCTGCTCCATTAGCTGCCGGACACGCCCCCTTAGCTGACATGTATTAATGCACAGTGTGAACTGGAGCAAAAGGCACAGTAGAAAACTCCTCAAAGCTTACGTAAGGAATAACATGAGAACTTAGCTGATGTGATGGCCATGACATCCGAGCCCGGTAACCGCGGCAAGGTCTCTCATTCTACCGGGTCATTAATTTTAGGATCATTAACTGTAATCACACTAAGAATCCAAGGGATATATATATTCCACCTATAAGAGACTATGATAATTTTGGATTAGACTACCCAGTAACTAATGTGACCTTTTACCAGGGAGAGACATCTACAGTAGAAGTGGATTTCTGCTCACAGGTAAAAGATAAGAGAATGCAGTTAAATTAACATAGGCGATAAATATGTGTGTCTGCCCACCTCAATAACCTAGGCTTCTATCTGCTGTAAGGATTGGACCTTCACCAATTGGAATGCAGGGGCAGATCATGGGTATAAGATATATTGGGGTGGGATAAATCCTAACACTATACTAAAGATTTAAGATTATAAATAAGACTAGTTCAGAATGTACAGTTGTGCCAAAAGTATTGACACCCCTGCAATTCTGTCAGATAATACTCAGTTTCTTCCTGAAAATGATTGCAATCACAAATTCCTTGGTATTATTATCTTCATTTAATTTGTCTTAAATGAAAAAACACAAAAGAAAATGAAGCAAAATGCAAAACATTGATCATTTCACACAAAACTCCAAAAATGGGCCAGACAGAAGTATTGGCACCCTCAGCCTAATACTTGGCTTCACAACCTTTAGCCAAAATATCTGCGATTCAGGTCTGGACTCATTGCTGGCCACCTTAGAAGTCTCCAGTGCTTTCTCTCAAACCATTTTCTAGTGCTTTTTGAAGTGTGTTTTGGGTCATTGTCCTGCTGGAAGACCCATGACCTCTGAGGGAGACCCAGCTTTTTCACACTGTGCCCTATGTTATGCTGCAAAATTTGTTGGTAGTCTTCAGACTTCATAATGCCATGCACACGGTCAAGCAGTCCAGTGCCAGAAGCAGCAAAGCAACCCCAAAACATCAGGGAACCTCCGCCATGTTTGACAATTAGGCTTTAGGACAATTCTTTTTGTGTTTTTTCATTGAAGACAAATTAAATGAAGATAATAATACCAAAGAATTTGTGATTGCAATCATTTTCAGGAAGAAACTGAGTATTATCTGACAGAATTGCAGGGGTGTCAATACTTTTGGCCACAACTGTACCACCAATGTTAATTTCAATAAACTCTTAATCATATTAGAGAAAACTGACCCGGAGATTAATGGTTATATGCAATAGGAGCTTATGTTTCAGGAACATAGGTCACTTCTATATAGAAATAAGAAATAGAAATAAATATAGAAATAAGAGAGCATAAAAACAAAATAGAATTAAACTATATACAAACTGGGTAACAATTGGGACCAGTAGTTCATTTTAATGACATGACATGTGAAGAAAAATTAGTCCTAGAAACTGGGTACACTGAAAGGAGCGAATGGTTGGAATGGATAAAGTATACAGCATTAACTATGGAAAAAGCTAAATGTGTTGTGTGTGCATGGGGGCACAACCACGGCCTGGTACTACATCTTTCGCTTACAGCAACAATAATGACTCAGAGGGACTGCAGTGCATTTTACAGGTATACCACTCCACTTACAACACAACGACTGAAAAATGTAAGACACTTTCCTTGTTGCATCCACCTGTGTTAAGGAAGGATATACCCCCATTGGTTACTGCCTATCCCAGGAATTACACTTTCTTCCAGAAGACAGGCGTTGGTAAGAACTTAAAAGATCTTGGGTAAGAACTACTGTGCTAAGCCCATAAATATAACTGACCCTGGGTCTCACTACCCTAAGGACAAGTTTAAGAACCAGGTCACTCCGAGGGCAGATATATGGTGGTTATGCGGGAATGGGAGGTTGAGGCTCAGCCTTCCGGCCAAATGGAAGGGAAGCTGTGCCTTGATATACCTTCTAATGCCCTTCCACCTGTTCTCGGTAGGCAACCTAAAAGGGATCAGAAAAACACCGTGGTAGGAGTGGCACAAAATTAAAAGGGAGCAGGTACTTGGTGGGTCCTTGAACCACGGATCTATATTGATGACATAGGTTTTCCAGGGGGGTCCCTAGTGAATTAAAGAAAGGAGTTAAGTTGCTGCAGGGTTTGAATCCTTTCTGATGTGGTGGGTTACGATAAATAAAAATGTAGATCGGATAAATTTCATTTATTATAACCTATAAAGGGTTGTTAATTATACTTATTATGTGGTAAAAGGCATTGCAGAACAGCTGGGTCCGAGGTCCTTAAAATTAAATGGTTTTAGATATGTTGTTCAATGTGCCTTCATCCCTAACAACACTACTCCTAACGGTAACCTAACAAAAGCTCTTGAGAGTTTGACATCCTTGTCCAAAGAACTGGTAAAGAATGCAGGAATAAATGCTTTTTCTTCTGATTAGTTAGAAAACAGTTTTTTAAAATAAAATAGTTTAACTACTTTGCTCCTAATATTTACAGGTTTAATGATTGCTATTTTGATCATCTATGGTTCCTGTTGTATATTTTGTATCAGAAGATTAACTCAAAGACTAATTAATACAGCCATAACCAGGACAATGTATCAAGAAGTAGACCTTACTAAAGACTTTAATGATGAAATCTACCTAAAAGGACACTTATTTGGTGTTGAAGAAGATGGGCATTCAGCCTAATGCCAAAAAGCAGATGGCTTCCCTATCCTTAATCTAAGACTGTGTCCATCTCTCTGACAATGACGGCACTTGTATAACCAAAAGGAAGCAAGATACCCGAAGAAAAGAGACTGGATAATGAATAACAGGAGGGAATGTCGTAGAAATTTTATTCTATATTAATCTTGAATAGCTTAACATTATAGAATCCTATATTAATGTTTGATAGTTTAATACAATAGAATTCTCTATATAGTCTATATTCATGTAGTATATGAAGGTATTATATTGTTTGCAGATGCAATAAGGTAATTTTCCATCTGTGACTAGTCAAGGCCAAATGATAAGAGTAGAATGTTCTAAGGAGTATTCCACTCCTTGGGCATGTGAATTTACTCCCTTATACATTTTAATTAACTAAGATTCTCTTATAATGATGGGAAAATACCAAATGCCTGCACCTGCAAATATAACGTGTATAACGTCATTCTTTCAATATTATAATAATAACTGTTGATTGTAAATAGACCCTCTGCCATAAACCTTCAGAGGTGATGTTTTGAGTTGTCTCCTCATATATGAGTAATAAACCTGGGTGTTGATTCGACTTCAGCCGTCTCCGGCCATTTTATCTCATAAGGAAGATATTATTTGACTGACAATATTGCCTTCAGCTGTTATTGCTGCATGTCAAAGGAGCTACAAGTTATGATTATTTGAAAACAGTTAACGGAGTATTACACAATACATTTAAAGCTGCAGCTTTGGCTTTAGGACTATTATTGGATGATACTGTTTGGACACTTACTTTAGAAGACGCAGTTACCCTACATATGCCTACATATGCCTAAGCAACTTCGCCAATTATTTGCCTACATCTGTGTATTTGGACCACCTACAAAACCCGCTCAACTTTGGACAAATTTCAAAGAAGATCAAATCGAGGATTACTGCTTTTGTCTTCACAGCAAAAGTGGAGATTGTCAAAATTGCCAGTCTTATTTCATGCAAGATGTCCAAATTATCTTACTACAGCATGGAAAAAACATTTTCAGACTTTAATTTGCCACAGCCTGCAACTCAAGTTCCACAACTTCCAGAGTATGATGAAGCTTACGAATTATTGTTGGCAACACAGAAAATAAACTTAAATGAACGTAAGACGTATTGCATATGGTACTATTGTGAGTGCCATAGAAAACCAAGCAGATGCAAGGATAAAATGTTTCTTTATTGACGGTGCAGGAGGGAGCGGTAAAACATACCTATATGAAGTTTTAATGCATCACGTTAGAGGGTTGGAAAAAGTCGTATTGCCATCGGCTACAACAGTTATTGCAACAAATCTTTTACGATGAGGTCGCACTATGCATTCACTCTTTGGTATACCAGTTCCTGTCAACGAAATTTCCATTTCCAGAATAAAACAAGACACATTTGCTAGAAAACAGTTAAACAACGCACATCTTTTGATACTTGATGAGTGTACCATGGCACCCAAATATGCTTTGTCCTTAATTGACAGACTTCTGTGTGAAGTAATGACTACCAATGTTGCTGAAAAGAATGAAATTCCGTTTGGAGGTAAAGTTTTTGTCATTGGTGGAGATTTTAGGCAATGCCTTCCAGTTATACCAAATGGAACAAGAACAGATGTTATTGAGTCCAGCTTAAAAATGGCTGATCTTTGGAAACAGTTTACTCAACTACAACTAATTAACAACATACGATCTTCAGACCCAGAGTACAGCAATTGGCTTCTTAAACTTGGTAACGGTGAACTTAGCAACGAATACAACCTTGGAGAAGATATTATTGAAAAACCAGAAGACATGTTGTGTAGAGATGAGCGAGTACTAAAATGCTCGGGTGCTCAAAGCTCGGGCCGAGCATCCCAACATACTCGTGTACTCGGCCCGAGCACCGAGCCCAATGTTATCCTATGGGAGATCTGAGTATTTTTCTGGCATGACCCCCAGCAGCATGGGTAAACCCTAAAAATGTCACAAAAGTATCAAAACAGTGCTGAAATGACATGGGAACAGCATGGGGAAGACCTCTGTAAGCATTTCAGAATCCAAGGTCACTGCTGTGAACAATGTTGTCAGAGTATTACACCACTTTTACGGACTGTCAAGAAAACATTACAAAATGAAACCAAAATGGATTTTCCTGGAAAAATTATTAAGGGCTCATACCCACTTGTGAGACAGAGTTGGTGTATGTTAGTTTTTTGGATTACATGAAAGATTTTGTTTTTAAAAAATTGTGTGGCACTCCGATGCTTCTGGGAAGAGATGTATATGAAGGCCTCTTTAAATAATGTGCCCATTATAAGGAAGTGGGTCTTTTGTAGTATTGCCCTTTGGCAGGGCAGCCAAAAATTGGGAGGCACCCCAATGCCTCTGGAAAGAGATGTGCATGAGGGCCTCTTTAAATATTGTGACAATTTTAAGTAAGTTTGTCTTTTGTAGTATTGCCCTTTGTCAGGGCAGCCAAAACTTGTGTGGCACTCTGATGCCCCTGGATAGAGACGTGCATGAGGGCCTCTTTAAATAATGTACCCATTTTAAGGAAGTGGGTCTTTTGTAGTATTGCCCTAGGGAGGGTTGCCAAAAGTTGGGAGGCACTTCAATGCCCCATTGATAGAGACGTGCATGAGGGCTAGGGATGAGCGAGTCTTCTCGCTACTATTCGGCTACTCGCCGAATAGTAGCGGTATTCGGGTACTCGATACTAGCCGAGTAAATTAGGATTACTCGGGAGTAGCAAGTACCGAGTACTTTTGCAGTGTATCAATAGATACACTGCAAAAGTCCTGTAAAAGAGAAAAAAAGTGGTTACAAAATAAAAAAAAATCGGATACTCACCTTAACCGACGGCTGCACCGAGACTGGCCAATGGACATCTATGCATGGAATAGGACCTTTCACTCTCCTAGCTAATCAGATGGCTGGGAGAGATCTGGCTAATCAGATGCCGCCACGTCACAATCACGTGATCATTAGCGCCCACCTGATTGGCCAGATGGCAAGGTCCTCTCAGGTACATTGAGGACATTGCCATCTGGCCAATCAGATGGCCGCTAGCGATCACGTGATTGTGACTTGGCAGCACCCGATTGGCCAGATCTCTCCCAGCCATCTGATTGGTCCTTTTCCATGCATAGATGTCCATCGGCCGCTCCCGGTGCAGCCGTCGGTTAAGGTGAGTATCCGATTTTTTTTATTTTCTAACCACTTTTCTTCTCTTTTACAGGACTTTTGCAGTAGTACTCGGAATCGCTAAACTCGCAACGAGTACCGAGTACCAGGACCTACTTGGGTATAGCGATTCCGAATACTACGGTACTTGCTCATCCCTATTGAGGTCCTCTTTAAATAATGTGCCCATTTTAAGGAAGTGGGTCTTTTGTAGTATTGCCCTTTGGCAGGGCAGCCAAAAATTTGGAGGCACCCCAATGCCCCTGGAAAAAGACGTGCATGAGGGGCTCTAAATATTGTACCCATTTTAAGGAATTTTGTCTTTTGTAGTATTGCCCTAGGCAGGGCTGCTAAACATTGGGAGGCACCCCAATGCCCCTGGATAGAGACGTGCATGAGGGCCTCTTTAAATAATGTGCTCATTTTAAGGAAGTGGGTCTTTTGTAGTATTGCCCTAGGCAGGGCTGCCAAAAGTTGGGAGGCACTTCAGTGCCCCTGGATAGAGACGTGCATGAGGGCCTCTTTAAATATTGTGCCCATTTTAAGAAACTTTGTCTTTTGTAGTATTGCCCTTTGTCAGGGCAGCAAAAATTGTGTGGCACTCTGTTGCCCCTGAATGCATGAGGGCCTCTTTAAATAATGTGCCCATTTTAAGGAAGTGGGTCTTTTGTAGTATTGCCCTTTGGCAGGGTAGCCAAAAATTGGGAGGAATCTCAATGCCCCTGGAAAGAGACGTGCATGAGGGCCTCTTTAAATATTGTGCCCATTTTAAGGAACTTTGTCTTTTGTAGTATTGCCCTAGGTAGGGCTGCTAAACATTGAGAGGCACCCCAATGCCCCTGGATAGAGACGTGCATGAGGGCCTCTTTAAATAATGTGCCCATTTTAAGGAAGTGGGTCTTTTGTAGTATTGCCCTAGGCAGGGCTGCCAAAAGTTGGGAGGCACACCAATGGCCCTGGAAAAAGACGTGCATGAGAGCCTCTTTAAATAATGTGCCCATTATAAGGAAGTGGGTCTTTTTGTTACTATTGCCCTAGGCAGAGCTGCCAAAAATTGTGAGGCACTTCAATACCCCTGAAAAGAAACATGGAGGAGAGCCTCTAAATATTATTCCCATTACAAAGGAGCGGGTCTCCTGTAAGCATGGACTAAAACATTTACCCCTGGGGGTATACATGAAACTACTGCCTAACTTTTGAACGGCTAGGGTCATCATCATCATAAATATGATGTAAAAAAATGTGTTTTCGTGGCATCATGAATCACCGTCGCACTGATCATATAACGGTGGCAGATGAGGAGAAGGAGGAGCAGTACAGCAAGTAGCTAAAGTCATGAAGTGTGTACCCATGTGTGGGTGTGTGGAGGTGCATGGCAATTTACCGACACAAAATTTAAATTCCGCTATCATTTGGTGGTGGTGTGGTGAATTCAGGCCCAATCCAACCCTTGTTCATCTTGATCAGAGTCAGCCTGTCAGCATTTTCAGTTGACAGGCGGGTGCGTTTATCAGTAATGATTCCACCTGCGGCACTAAAAATACACTCTGACAAAACGCTAGCGGCAGGGCAGGCAAGGACTTCAAAGGTGTAGAGAGCCAATTCCTGCCACGTGTCCAGCTTGGATACCCAATAATTATAAGGCAAAAGGAGTCTAGGAGCACTTTTTTTCGATCGGCAAGGTACTCCCTCAGCATCTTTGCAAACTTTGCAATCCATGTGACACTACCCCGCACCTCAGGGCCTGTGCTACGGGAGGTGCTGAGAAAACTGTTCTAGATCTTTGAGAGTGTTCCCCTACCTCTGCTGGATTGGACTTGTGCCTCTCTCGGCTGGACGCCTTGGTTGTCCACCGAATCGTGACCTCTGCCGCTAGCGTTTTCAAAAGGGAATTTTTTTACTAATTCCGCGACTATGGCCTTCTGGTACTGAAGCATTTTTGTAGACCTCTCTGCCTTGGGAATAAGAGAAATAAAGTTCTCCTTGTAGCGTGCATCTAAAAGTGTCACCAACCAGTAATGAGTGTCCATCAAGATGTTGATAACGCGATGGTCACGAGACAGGCAACGTAACACAAAGTAAGCCATGTGCGCCAGACAGTTAACAGGCAAGACTTCAGGGTCCTCACCAACAGCATGACTGTCCATGCTGGCCTCCTCCTCCTCCTGCTCCTCTCCCCTGTCCTCTGGCCATCCACGCTGAACCGACGGTATGACGGTTGTGCATGTATTACCGTCAATTCTGCATGAAAGTAGTTCTATTTCTTCATCCTCCTTCTCCTCGTCATAGTCCTCCAATGCACGTTGGAATGAGATGAGGCTGGGCTGTGTGTAATCACCCAGTACGGTTTCTTGCTCCAACTCATTGTGCTCTGCCTGTAATGTATCGTCTTTGATTTTGAGCAGAGAGCGTTTTAGAAGACAGAGAAGCGGGATGGTGACGCTAATGATGGCGTCATCGCCGCTCACCATCTTGGTGGAGTCCTTAAGGTTTTGGAGGACTGAACATATGTCGGACATCCATGTCCACTCCTGAGGTCTTATGTGTGGAGTTTGAACCGTATACCAACGGCCTAGTTGATGCTGGTATTCAACAACTGCCCTCTTCTGCTCACAAATCCTGCCCAACATGTGCAGTGTGGAATTCCAACACGTGGGGACATCACACACCAGTCTGTGAGCCAGAAGCTGCAAACGCCGCTGAAAGCCGGCAAGGCCAGCAGAAGCAGTAGGTGGCTTTCT
The DNA here is from genome assembly GCA_033576535.1 of Allobates femoralis. Lineage (NCBI taxonomy): Eukaryota > Metazoa > Chordata > Amphibia > Anura > Aromobatidae > Allobates > Allobates femoralis. Next base: position 226,086,266 of record JARQOC010000006.1, on the reverse strand, counting down.
AAAATGGGCACACAGGCGGCAAACTTTGATGAGCAGATCCGATAGCTCCGGGTAGGATTTTAGAAACTGCTGAACCACGAGGTTGAGCACATGGGCCACGCATGGAACATGTGTCAGCTCGCCTCGCCTCAGAGCCGCTACAAGGTTCTGGCCATTGTCACACATGACCATGCCTGGCTGTAGGTTCAGCGGTGTGAGCCAGTGATCTGCCTGCTGTTTCAGAGCTGTCCATAACTCTTCAGCATTGTGGGGTTTGTCACCTACACATATTAGCTTCAGAACAGCCTGTTGCCGCTTAGTCGAGGCAGTGCAGCAGTGCTTCCAGCTTGGGACTGGTGTGGAGGGTGAAGTGGAAGAGGAGGAGGAGGCTGAAGAGCATGACATTCTGGAACTGTACACTGTGGGTGAAACCCTGACTGAGTTAGGGCCTGTAATCCTTGGTGTCAGAAGGATGTGTTCCATCCCAAGCTCAGACTGGGTCCCGGCTTCCAGAATATTAACCCGGTGTGCCGTCAGCGAGATGTACCGGCGCTGCCCACAAGCACTTGTCCACGTGTCCGTGGTTAGGTGGACTTTGCCTGAAACTGCGTTGTTAAGGGCACGTCTGATGTTTTGTGACACGTGCTTATGTAATGCGGGGACGGCACACCGGGAGAAATAATGGCGGCTGGGGACCGAGTAACGTGGGACAGCAGCCGCCATCAGGTCGCGGAATGCTTCTGTCTCCACTAGCCTAAGAGGCAACATTTCAATCGCAACAGTCGAGAAATGTGTGCATTTAGAACTGTGGCATGTGGGCCGTTGGCAGCGTATTTGCGCCTGCGTTCCAAAGATTGGTGTATGGATAACTGAACGCTGCGCTGGGACAAGAATGTGGTTGATGATGGTGCTATTTCTGCTTGTGCAACTACAGGTGAAGGACAGGAGGCATCTTCGCATGCAGTATGGACAGGGGATTGTCTTGCATACACAACAGTGGAAGACGCAGCGGTGTCACCTGCAGACACTGCTCCAGGACTCTGGTGTACATCCCACAAAGTCGAGTGCTTTGCTGACATGTGCCTGATCTTGCTGGTGGTGGTCAGGCTGGTAGTTTTGCTACCCCTGCTGATGCTGGCATGGCAGGTGTTGCAAATGGCCTTTTTGGAATTATCTGCAGACACCTTAAAAAACAGCCAGACTCGGAAAGACCTAACAGTTGTACTGGCAACTTCTGTCGTGTTGTTGATCCGGGAAACGGTTGCCTGCCTTCTGCCTGCGGCCACCACCCTGCTTCTTCTGACCTGTTGTGATGCTACGCCTAACTTCCCCTGTGCACTGCTGTCCTCGCTGTGCATGTCCTCCTGCCAGGTTGGGTCAGTTACTGGATCATCCACCACGTCGTCTTCCACTTTCGCTCCCTGGTCCTCCTCCTGACTTTCTGGCAATTGTGTCTCATCATCGTCCACCTCTTGGTTCCCACCGTTGCCTTCGTGAGACCGTGGCTGCTCAAATATTTGTGCATCGGTGTATACGATCTCCTCATGACCCACTTCAAGTGGAGCTGGCGAGAGGCCAGAATCTAAGAATGGATAAGTGAACAGCTCTTCAGAGTGTCCAAGTGTGGGATCAGTTAAGTCCGGGGCCAGGCACTCGGCATGGTGGGAGGACGGAGGATCAGGGTGTGGAATGTGCGGTCCAGTCTCACGGCTACTGACACTTGACCGTATGGAAGACAGGGTATTTGTGGTGGTGCCAAACTGACTGGAAGCATTATTCGCTATCCAACTAACAACCTGTTGACACTGGTCTTGGTTTAATAGTGGTCTACTGCTGCGGTCCCCTAGAAATTGGGACAGGAAGGTCGAGCGAGATGATGTGGACGTTTGTCGTGGCGCAATTCAAGCTTGCACATGGCCTCAGCCTCTGCCTGAACCACCATCACGTCCAGTTCCTTGTCCCTTGCCACCAGCCTTGCGCATTTTCAATGTTGTGCAGCCTGTATACAGCTAAATGAAGGCGTCCAAAAGATGGTGCTTAGCTGCACACTGAGATTACAGATTAGAGCGGTTTGATCCCGGCAGTTGGATTGGTCCGGCACAAACACTGACGCGTATACCGTGTTTTGGCATATACTACTTGGAGCTACAACCTCCTCCTGCTGCACAAAACTTGTAAATGAATGCAGACAAGAGTTGGTTTTTAGCTGGACACTGAGATTAGAGATTAAATCCCAGCAGGTGTACCGGTCAGACACAAATGCTGACTAGAATACAGAGTGTTTTGGCGTATCCTAATTTGCGCTACAACCCACTCCTGCCGCACAAAAATGGTAAATGAATGCAGACAAGAGTTGGTTTTTAGCTGGACACTGAGGTTAGAGATTAGAGGTTAAATCCCAGCAGGTGTACCGGTCAGACACAAACGCTGACGAGAAAACAGAGTGTTTTGGCGTATCCTAATTTCCGCTACAACCCACTCCTGCCGCACAAAAATGGTAAATGAATGCAGACAAGAGTTGGTTTTTAGCTGGACACTGAGATTAGAGATTAGAGGTTAAATCCTAGCAGGTGGACCGGTCAGACACAAACGCTTACGAGAATACAGAGTGTTTTGGCATATCCTAATTTCTGCTACAACCCACTCCTGTCGCACAAAAATGGTAAATAAATGCAGACAAGAGTTGGTTTTTAGCTGGACACTGAGATTATAGATTAGAGGTTAAATCCCAGCAGGTAGACCGGTCAGACACAAACGCTGACGAGAATACAGAGTGTTTTGGCGTATCCTAATTTCCGCTACAACCCACTCCTGCCACACAAAAATGGTAAATGAATGCAGACAAGAGTTGGTTTTTAGCTGGACACTAAGATTAGAGATTAGAGGTTAAATCCCAGGAGGCGGACCGATCAGACAAACGCTGACGAGAATACAGAGTGTTTTGGCGTATCCTAATTTGCGCTACAACCCACTCCTGCCAATAGAGAGCTAAATTAATCCCTAAAAGCACTGTTTTGGGATGGATGAGATTTCCACCAGCCCCAGATGTGATGCAGGCTGGTATACTGGCACAACGAAGTTTGCTATATACCCTGCCTCCCTGACTACCTGTATACAGCTCTATTCGTCCTCAGAAGGACTGTTGTAGTAATTAGATTAGCAGCCCTGCGCCTACACTAGCTTAAAGGCCACAAATCTATCCCTCAGTCAGCAGCACCTCTCCCTACACTGCCTGTCTGTGGAGCAGAGTGACGACCACAGCGCGGTCAGGTCTTATAAAGACTTGATCACGCTGTGCGGCCAGCCAATCACTGTAAAGCCACAACCAACAAGGCTGTGGCTTTACAGTGGCTGTTAGCCAATCCCTGAGTGTGGGCTTGCTCTGTAAAGAGTGCCAACATACAGGGAGGTGGACCCCGAGCATAGCAAGAGTATTGCGAGATTACTTGTTTCTCGCCGAGTACCCCGAGTACTGAGATATTCATGCGAATACCGAGTAGTGACAAGCATACTCGCTCATCCCTAATGTTGTGCACTGACTGCATTGTAACTGATGTTTTTGGACAACGCCTTGAAATTGATGTGAACGACCAAACCAGTGTTGAGAGGGCCTCTTCCCATGCAATTCTCTGTCCCAAGAACGATGACGTGGCTCTGCTAAAATCGCGTGTGATGGATAGAATACCTGGAGAGTATAAGCTGTACAACAGTGATGATTCAGTGGATGTAGACAATGAAGATGAATGAGAGCATTATCCAGTTGAATTTTTAAATAGTCTTACGCCACCAGGAATGCCATCCCAAAGAAAGCAACTAAAAGTTGGAACAACTGTAATCTTGCTTCCGAATCTAAATACAAAAAATGGTCTATGTAATGGAACTCGCCTTATTGTTACTGGACTCCATTCCCATTCCCTAATTCAAGCAAGAGTCATCAGTGGATCAGCAAAAGGAGACAAAGTGTTTTATTCCACGCATTGATTTATGTCCTTCGGACACAGGTCTTCCATTTAGGCTTCGGCGTTGACAGTTTCCAGTAAAACCAGCTTTTGCCATGACCATAAATAAGTCACAATGTCAAATTCTACACCGTGTTGGCATATATCTACTGGAGCCAGTTTTTGGTCATGAACAACTGTACGTTGCATTTTCTAGAGTTAAAATGAGATCCAACGTCAAGGTGCAAGTTCTTGATATCCCTTTACAAGGACACTTGCTTTTAGATAGTCCAAAGGTTTTCACAAGAAATGTGGTGTACAAAAATATTTTAGGGTGATTATTCATTGTATAGTCATTGCATTATTAGTCTTTTACATAGATATTTAATATATACACATAGATACATAGATAGATAAATACATACCAGTAAACAAGACTGCAGCACTCCGTTCTCAGATGTAGATAGCCTTTATTGGCCTTCAGGCAATGGTGTGACACACCATACATCACACCATTGCCTGAAGGCCAATAAAGGCTATCTACACCTGAGAACAGAGTGCTGCAGTCTTGTTTACTGGTCTCTATTGAGGAGTGACTGAACTCCACTCTGGGCTGAATTACACCCACCTTATGAGGAAAACGTGCTGCTCCTATTTACTTTATATAGATACATCTAATATATAATACCCCTAACGCACTTCCGTAAGTTTCGGCGCTGTTTCCGTCGTTGTGGCCGTGGGCGCGCGGCGCCCACGCGACCAGTGAAGCATTGCCCGCGCAGTGGGCATTGCGAGCCATTGCGGGGGCGCGAGCAATGGCCGCGCAGCGGCCATTGTGAGTCTCCCGCATCGGCGACGACCGACGAGAGCCGAGCGCCGTGGCCGAAAATAGAACCAAGGGCCTGGCCATGCACAGCTCTAAAGACCGCTATGTATCTCAATGGGAAGTGAGGCGCTATGTTCATTGGTCGGCGCCAGCACACAGCGACCAATGAGCATAGCGCCTCACTTACAGCGGTAAATTTGAAACTCAAAGTCCTCCATGTATCTCAATGGGAAGTGAGGCGCTATGCTCATTGGTCGGCGCCAGCACACAGCAACCAATGAGCATAGCGCCTCACTTACAGCGGTAAATTTGAAACTCAAAGTCCTCCATGTATCTCAATGGGAAGTGAGGCGCTATGCTCATTGGTCGGCGCCAGCACACAGCGACCAATGAGCATAGCGCCTCACTTACAGCGGTAAATTTGAAACTCAAAGTCCTCCATGTATCTCAATGGGAAGTGAGGCGCTATGCTCATTGGTCGGCGCCAGCACACAGCGACCAATGAGCTTCGCGCCTCACTTACAGCGGTAAATTTGAAACTCAAAGTCCTCCATGTATCTCTATGGCCAGTGAGGCGCTATGCTCATTGGTCGGCGCCAGCACACAGTGACCAATGAGCTTCGCGCCTCACTTACAGCGGTAAATTTGAAACTCAAAGTCCTCCATGTATCTCTATGGCCAGTGAGGCGCTATGCTCATTGGTCGGCGCCAGCACACAGCGAGCAATGAGCTTCGCGCCTCACTTACAGCGGTAAATTTGAAACTCAAAGTCCTCCATGTATCTCTATGGCCAGTGAGGCGCTATGCTCATTGGTCGCTGTGTGCTGGCGCCGACCAATGAGCATAGCGCCTCACTTCCCATTAACATTGTATATTAACCCTTTGAACACCATTTTGGATATAATTTACAGCACTGAGTCTGTTGTGGGAGTGCCTGTGGGACATTAACTCCTTCAATAACATTTTTGATATCATTATAAGTTCCTACTCTGTTATAGTCCTGTTAGTCGGACATTAACTCTTTCTACACCTCCACTATATTGCTACCCTCACAGTTCTGCCTACATCGGCTACTTAGTCATATATCTTATTATTTAAAACTCTTAAAAAAATTATAAACAGATTCTAGACTCCCGATTCTTTAGAATCGGGCTCACAGCTAGTACATAGATATAAAATGCAAAAAAAAATAGATGGACAGAAGCACAAATAAATAGATCTAAAATACATAGATAATACATAGCTAGATAACAGATAGATATGACATAAGGCCACATTACACACACAGATATCTGTTCAGATATTGGTCACAGATCTCTGGTTGCAGTGAAATCATGGACACATTGTTCCATTGTACACAGCCACAAAATGGAACAATGTGTCCATGATTTCACTGCAACCAGAGACCTGTGACCAATATATCTGTGTGTGTAACGTGGCCTATAGGTATACATAAATACATAGGTGTGATAAATTTATAGATATTTTATATAGTAAGGTGATCACACGTTAAGTATAAGAGGGGAGATGTGTATCATCCAAATTGTTACATTTGGTGATATTAACCCAGATGTAATGTTCCAGTATCATAGATGCTGAGAAACTTAATTTATCTTTAACAGGACTGGGTTTTTGTGAACAACTAAAGAGATGGGCGGGATGGCTGTTCACCACATCTCCATCTCAAGGTGTGGTCTATACACATAGATAGATACATAGATAAAACATGCAGAGGGCTGCTTTACACACACCAACTTCTGTGACCAACTTCTGAACAGATCTCTGGTTGCAGTGAAATCATAGACACATTGTTCCATTTTGTACACAGCCACAAAATGGAGCAATGTGTCCATGATTTCACTGCAACCAGAGATCAGAAGTTGGTCACAGATATCTGTGTGTGTAAAGTGGCCTATAGAGAGATGATAAATAAATACAGCATACATAGACGATAGACACATACGTAGATGATAGATACCGTGTTTCCCCAAAAATAGGGATTTGGCCTGGGTGCCTAATATAAGGCACTCCCCGAAAATAGGACGTGGCAGGCAAAAAAAAAAAAATTCATACTCTCCTACTCTGCCTCTGCCTCTACCGCCACCATTCCTCATCCGGAGCTTGCCGCCGCCGCCACCGCCACCGCTGCTGCTTCATGTCACACGGTGTGTGTACATACGGTAGCCGGGCGCCGCAGATGTACGATTGTAAGCCATCAGCCAATCAGGTGGTTGCTGGCGTCTGATTGGCCGCGGCATTACCGTACATCTCCTATACAGAGGGCATCTGCGGCGCTCAGCGTAGATGTACGGTAATGCCGCGGCCAATCAGACGCCAGCAGCCGCCTGATTGGCTGATGGCTTACCATCTACGGCGCCCGGCTATGTATGCACCAGGGGACATCAAGTGGCGGCGGTAAGCTCCGGCAGGCTCCGGCCGGCTCTAGTGATGTGCGTGGCTGTGTGTGTGTGTGGCTGTGTGTGTGTGTGTGGCTGTGTGTGTGGCTGTGTGTGTGTTTGACTGTGTGTGTATTTGTTGGAGGATGATGGGGGCTACAGAGGGACAGTGGCGGATGATGGGGTCTAGGGATAGTGGAGGATGATGGGGGCTACAGAGGGATAGTGGAGGATGAGGGGGCTACAGAGGGATAGTGGAGGATGAGGGGGCTACAGAGGGATAGTGGAGGATAAGGGGCTACAGAGGGATAGTGGAGGATGAGGGGGCTACAGAGGGATAGTGGAGGATGAGAGGGCTACAGAAGGATAGTTGAAGATGCTGGGGGCTACAGAGGGATAGTGTAGGATGCTTAATATAAGGCCCCCCCCCCCTGAAAATAAGACATGGTCCATCTTTGGGACCAAAAAGAAATATAAGACGGTGTCTTATTTTCGGGGAAACACGGTAGATATCGTGTATTCATTGCATTATTCTTAAATCTTCATAAATAAACTACATACATAGTCTAGAATACCGGATGCATTAGAATCGGGCCTCCATCTAGTTTTAAATATTGTTCCTAAAGAATAGATGGTGTTATAAGGGGGAAGTATGAAGGCTATATTTTATAGAAAGGGACAGGGTGGAGGTCACTTTTTGAGCAGGGAGGACAGCAGAGCAAGTATGTATTCAGGTGCCCAGCATGTGTGGAAATTATTTTATTTAGACATAATGGTAATGACAGTGTTATTTTTAAGGGAATCGTGTTGGGATGTACAGTAACATACATAGTTTTTAAGGTTGAAGGAAGACTTTAAGTCCATCTAGTTCAACCCATTGCCTAACATGTTGATCAAGAGGAAGGCAAAAAACCCCATGTGGCAACACTAGCTCCACATTGGGGGAAAAAATTCCTTCCTGACTCCGGATATGGCAATCGAACTATTTCCCTGGATCAACGCCCTATCAAAGAATCTAGTATATATAACTGGTAATATTATAGTTTTCAAGAAAGGCATCCAGGCCCTTCTTAAATGTTAGTAGTGAGTCACTCATTTCAACATCATGTGGCAGAGAGTTCCATAGTGTCACTGCTCTTACAGTAAAGAATCCACGTCTGTTATTATGATTAAACCTTCTTTCCTCCAGACGTAGAGGATGCCCCCTTGTTCCCGTCTCAGGCCTAAGAGTAAACTACCATCTACCCATACACCCAGGTCTTTTTCAGTGATAGTTTTGCCCAGTGTTTTACAATTAAGCACATAATTATACCTTTTGTTTCCTCTGCCCAAGTGCATGACCTTACATTTATCCCCATTAAAGCTCATTTGCCATTTATCAGCCCAAGCTTCTAGTTTACATAAATCCTCCTGTAATGGCAGGCACGGTACTGACTAAGGAACGTGCATCTGACTGGGGGGCTATTGGACTGAAGCTAGATAAAGTAATGGTTAGTGCCCATTCCCTCCTTATACCATTCCCCAGGTGAACCACTAATTGGGATGCCCAAACGTCCAATGGGATTAGAGGGGAAGGAGGGTCCAGCTACACCTACAGGGGTTAAATTCAGGTGCCCGAGGTCCGTTACTTCCTCTTTGTCAGTGACAGTCCTTTGAAGCTTTTGTGCAGCTTTTGTGGATCCCCTGCAGTGATGTCTGACCCACTGATCGAGGCCCTGCGGCAGAGAGCAGCACAGGAAGGAGGTAAGCTCTGGCTTCAAGCCATTATTTCTGGCCTCAGGGCTCCCCCTCCTGTGCCCTCTCTTGTCCCCTTGCCCATTCCTGCAGATGTGCCTCAGGGGTCACTGGTCACCCCTAGGGCTCCATCCACCCCGGCCCCTCAGGATCTCTCCCTCTGCCAGGCAGCACAGTCCACTCTAGCCTCCCCTGCACCCCCAGGCTCCAGCACCCACTTCCCCGGGATCCATCCATCCAGCTCCGTGATCCCTTCCCCTCAAGCCCCTCCAGCAGTCAGCCCCCAGGCCTCCCTGGCCTCAGCCTGCATTCCTATCTCCCCAGGCTCCCTGGCCTCAGCCAGCATTCCTATCTCTGCCCCTCCAGTGCAGGCTGGCAGGAGGTCAGCACGGAGCACCCGTCCTCCAGAGAGGCTCCGGGTCACAGGGAAGGCTCTCCACCGGCGCCAGGCCAGGGCCCTTATCTCGGTCCCCCGCATGGGGCCGCCCCCCCGTGGCCCCCAGAGAAGGAACACGAAGGGCCGGGCACAGAAACTAGGCTCCGCCCCTCTCCAGCAGCAGCATGTCCTGGCCCCGCCCCCCTCACTGCATCACTCCCAGGCTCCGCCCATTCCCCTGCATCACTTCCGTAATGTCACAGGCCCGGGTGGCTCCGCCCCTCTGACAGGCAACGATCTGCTGCTTGTACAGAGAGGCAGCCAGCCGTAGCCAAGGCTGCAAGACACAGCTGCAGAGCGAGCTGATCGGGCAATGCTGACCGATGAGAGAGCTCTGCAGCCGCAGCACAGCTCCACACACAGTGTATCTGCACCAAGCACCATCACTGCACACACTGCCCCTAATCCCACCCCCCCCTCTGCCATCACATACCCACATCCCATCTATGCTCCTAGCCACAATATAATCCTAGCTAGCTCCCCTAATGCCACCCATAACCCACCCAGCATGCCCCATACAGCAGGCATCGCTCCCAACAACCCTCATATCCACGGGGGCCACAGGCGTAGGCGCCGCAGACCCTCCTCCTCAGACAATTCCCAATATCAGTCCCACCGCCCCTATAGCAGGCGATCCGCTCACCACTACCAAAGACACCGCTCCCATAGGAGCCACCATCGTTCCCGCTCCTCTAGATGGCGTTCCACATCTGAGTGGTCAGACGCATCTGAGAGCCCCGATAGACAAGCCCCCGATATACACCAGCTGTCAAGCCAAGTGGGAGTCCGAGTTCCTAGCGGCGGTCAGAGGTCCCCCATCACTGGGTATCACTCCTCCCGCCATCCCCTTGGCGGGAGTCGGAGGTCCCCCATCACAGGGTATCACTCCTCCCGCCATCCCCCTGGCGGGAGTCGGAGGTCCCCCATCACAGGGTATCACTCCTCCTGCCAACCCAGGAGCAGGAGTCGGAGGTTCCCCATCACTGGGTATCACTCCTCCTGCCAACCCAGGAGCCGGAATCGGAGGTCCCCCATCACTGGGTATCACTCCTCCTGCCATCCCAGGAGCCTGAGTCGGAGGTCCCCCATCACTGGGCATCACTCCTCCTGCCATCGCAGCATCACACAGCGGTGAGTGTTCGGGAAACAAAGTTGAAGACGCGATACATAACAGCGCAGGAGAGAACGAGCTAACTTTGGTCATTAAGGCTCTAGTTCAACAGTTAACTCGGCCTAGTGATTCAACCGACAGCAAGGTGACACACAAGTCAGCAAGCTTACACAAGGACACAATATATAGCGGCATCAGCCCTCTAGGGGCGCACTTAGATCAAGAGACAAGACAAAAAATATGGAACAATGACTACATTGACGTATGGTCACTACTATCAGCCGACCAACCGACGGTAGATAAAGAAAGGAGGACTGAAAGCTTATACCAGAGATATAGACCCAAAATAGCACTGACGATGAACAACTGGATACAGGCGTTTTCAGTTTTAACCTGTGTTATGGGCCAGAAGCATCCGGAACGCTGCTCGGAACTAGCGATATATCAGGATCTGATATATAAGTCATACAAAACCCATGGCGGTTCCGCCTGACGTTTGTATGACGAAGAGTTCCGCAGGCGGCTGGCCCTGCATCCTGACCTCGGCTATGCAGTCAATGCGACAGACCTGTGGGTTCGACTGATGCTCTCGCGAAAGCAGACCCCCTTTTCAGTTACGACCACTAAGTACCCCGCAGCAGGTCAACACTCAGTGGTCGGACGGAAAGCCGGGGCCTGCTGGCTATTTAACAACGGAAATTGCCATTTCCACGCATTGTGTAAATACAGACACGAATGCTCTGCTTGCGGAGGAGGACACCCAGCATCGAGGTGTACCCGTCCAGCAAACAGAGAGCCTGCAAGCCATAACCCCAGTGAGCATAGCCGCAATGGGCCCCTGTCTAAACCACTACCCAAATATTAAAGCAGCACGTCAATTACATTCTGGCTTCACCGACGGTTTTATTATCCCATTCAAAATCAGCAATACACCAACCCATGCAGATAATTTAAAATTGCCATTTCCACGCATTGTGTAAATACAGACACGAATGCTCTGCTTGCGGAGGAGGACACCCAGCATCGAGGTGTACCCGTCCAGCAAACAGAGAGCCTGCAAGCCATAACCCCAGTGAGCATAGCCGCAATGGGCCCCTGTCTAAACCACTACCCAAATATTAAAGCAGCACGTCAATTACATTCTGGCTTCACCGACGGTTTTATTATCCATTCAAAATCAGCAATACACCAACCCATGCAGATAATTTAAAATCCGCTCGCGAATACCCCGAAATCTTGCGCCAAAAAATACAAAATGAGGTCGAGCTAGGTAGAATGGCGGGCCCCTTTCAAACGTTACCTTCCTGCAATATCAGGATCTCTCCTTTAGGCATTATTCCAAAAAAAGAACCCGGTAAATATCGACTGATCCATCACCTCTCCCACCCAAAAGGTCAATCTGTTAATGATATGACAAAGAAAGTAATATTGTTGCGCCACTCTGTAATTGTCATCGGAAGCAGGTTATTTGAATGGGAACCTCACCTGTGCTTGTTGTGCTGTCTGCACAACAAGAATTAGTGCATTGATGTTTATCTCCCTGTGTCCTCGGCTAATGAGCGGCTGTGGATGATGAAGATTTTGCTGCGTCCTTAGTCCCAGCACCTCACATGTGAGTCGTCACGTGGTGGGTCCGTGGGCGTGTTCAGGACGTCATCCAAGGTCCTATTGCCCGGAGCTGCTCCATACCTCACTCCGCATAGCGGAGGAACGAATGTATTTCAAAAGAGTAATGGGTATTTGTGTGAGCGCTGGGGAATCAACCGGCACCAAGGCTATTATGAATAGTTACCACTTGGCTTTATTTGTACAAATAAAATAAAAAGGCAGGGTCCTTTAGGCCACAACACGTTTCTACGCTCTCCAAGCGTCTTCCTCAAGTGGAATTAAGGACCCATATGACATTTCTCATTATATAGTGAACATACACCAATTAACAACAGGGGGAGGGGGAATGGCAAAACATGAGGGAACATCTAAAAACATGACAGGAGCATATGAAAAACTGGAATGAACTGCATAAGATATTGTTTGCCACAATTTGAATGTATGTACATATGGCATATATCATACTCCTCTTTCCTCTCTTTTCTTGCATATATTAAAAACATATAAAAATACATATAAAAATGCATGTAAAGATGCTTAAAAGTAAACATTAGCGGAGGTATTATAAAAGTCAATTGCATTAATAAACAATTACAATAATATTAAAATATATATATATATATGTAGAAAAAAAAAATTATAATATAAAAAGAAAAAAAATATAAAAAAATAATATATAAAAAAAAATAAATAAAAACAAGTTTAAAACATATATGAAGCTAAAAGGTTTTTGTTAGCACATAATGCTATTATAATTTATATGCTACATGTTATATATTATATACTAGCTGTGAGCCCGATGCGATTGCATCGGGATTCTAGAACTGGTGTGTAGTTTATTAAATTAGATTTTTAACTAATAATCCAATTATTCCATGATAGATGGCGGCCCAATTGTAAAGAATCGGGAGTGTAGCATGCATATATACATTATTCATTCAAATTTGACAATAATGCAAATAAGACATGATATCTATCTATCAGCTACCAATGTTTGTATGGTATATGTCAGTGTAGTACATGTCATGATTCTAAGGCAAGGCTTTTCGTACAGATACTGGCACTGATGTTTTGTACAGATTACGTATATTCAATTTATATATGAATATTAATAATCTATGATTAAGCCAGTACATGTTTCCCCACCAACCACGGGAAGGTAGCCTTACAACTGGTGGGACCTACTCTAATCTATCCCTAATAATTAATAGTTAGACTCCTTTTAAAGCAGATATTTTTTGGCTATTTGCAGAAGGTGTAGAATAACCAAATACAATTTCTGCACTTGGCACCAAAGGACCTACCTACAGCTCACTTTCAGCAAGTAACATGTAATGTATATGGAACTTGCAATTAGCTTGCAGTAAAAACGGCAAGCACAGCTTTAACAGGTTGACTAAATGCAACCACTAAAAATCAGAGCTAACTGTGATTTTGGCAGTTGAAACTGTTGAAAGCACATGTGCCGCAACTACTGCAAGTAAAGCACAAATTCCATTAACATTTCATGCAACTTACAGTAAGAGTACTGTAGGTCACCATTAGACAGCAAGTGTCAAAATTGATTTGTTCACACTATAAATTCCACAAATAGCAGAATAAGTCAGATTTAAAATGAAAATGTCTATTCTTTCCCTATGTGTCTAAATATGTACCTATATGTATGTATGTCTTTATATGTACAGAACACACTTCAAGATAGAGATGTGTGTGAACAGCTGTCCCACCCGTCTCTAATGCTGCCTTCAGACTTGCAGATGCACCTGCAGCATTTTGCAGATGCATCTGCATGCAGACGGTAAACCCTATCTTTATAATGGGACGCACAGTGTCTGCAGATGCTTCCAGACAGCCGAGCACACCCATTCACTCCTATATGTGATCTCTGCGCAGGCAGATGCCTGGGTACAGATCATAGACTCTCCTCCGCACCAAGGACACGACATGTTGCATCCCTGGTGCGGGTGGGAGTGTGTGATTTGTATGCAGGCATCCGCCTGCGCACAGATCACATATAGGAGTAAATGGGTGCGCACGGCTGCCTGCAAGCATCTGCAGACACCGTGCGTCCCATTATAAAGATAGGGTCTACCGTCTGCATGCAGATGCTTGCAGATGCATCTTCAAAACGCTGCAGATGCATCTGCAAATCTGAAGGCAGCCTTAGCTGTTCACAAAAACCTCACCCTGTGTAAAAAGAAAATGAAATCTAGCAGCAGCTATACTGCTGGAGCTTCAGGTTCTTATCACTAAATGCAAGCATTTAGATGATACACATCTACAATCTACTACAAAATGTGTGTTTATATACATATACAATGAAATGTAAAAAGAAAGTTTCAAAGCTAAAAAAGTAAGTACTATATATTTTAAATAACTATTTTATATCTAAAACCTATTTATAATATCTTTATAACGAAAGTAATATCTTTGGTATTTTTGTCTATTTCTATTCTTCTACATCTATAGCTAAATTAAATTATTGTAATATTTGTGTTTAATTAGAAAGTATGTATCTAAATAGAATATGTATGTAAATAATTGAAAGTAAAATATTTTTATACACTATATTTTTAGTGAAAAGTGAAACTAAGGACTATATTTCTTAAAGCGAACCTGTCACCCCCTCCAGGCATCTAAAAATACCATAGCCACCTTCTGCAGCACTAAGGCTGCATTCTGACAAGGTGTCTATAGCATTTATGCTCCCTTGATTCACTGAAATAAAGACTTATATAAAATCTGTTTCAAACTTGATCCAAGACCGGGAGGCGGGTTTTCAAGTGTCTGTCTCCAGCCTCTGTGGTGTCAGTCATCCCTCTCTGCTCTCTGTGCACCGCCTCCAGGGCCATCTCCCTCCATTACAGAGCTTTGTCAGCTCTGCTACAACATAGAGCTGCTGTTATAGGAGACCCCACAGTAGTAAATCTAGCAGGAGGATACTGCCTGCTACGTAGCAGCCCTTGAGCTGAGCAGGTTTCACTTTCAGTTTCTTGTACCCAGCAGCATTGCTCCGTCCTCAGCCCCTGATCTAAAGCACAAACTGAACTCTGCTGCACTGCTGACAGCTCAGCTCAAGGGCTGCTATGTAGCAGGCAGTGCTTTCTCTGCTCAGGGTCCTCCTGCTAGATTTACTACTGTGGGGTCTCCTATAACAGCAGCTCTATGTTGTAGCAGAGCTGGCAAAGCTCTGTAATGCAGGGAGATGGCCCTGGAGGCGGCACACAGAGAGCAGAGAGGGATGACTGACACCATAGAGGAAGGAGACAGACACTTGAAAACCCGCCTCCCGGTCTTGGGTCTGGTTTGAAACAGATTTTATATAAGTCTTTATTTCAGTGAATCAAGGGAGCATAAATGCTATAGACGCCTTGTCAGACTGCAGCCTTAGTGCTGCAGAAGGTGGCTATGGTATTTTTAGATGTCTGGAGGGGGTGACAGGTTCGCTTTAAAGGCCTATTTAATATCTAATAACTAATTATAATGTCTTTATCTAAAACTAAACGAATTTGTTTGGTATTTTGGATTATTTCTATTGCTATACATCTATTTGTAAACTATTTTTTTGTTATTTTTTTGGTCAATTCCTATACATCTATGGGTAAAGTAATTTTTTTTTTTTTTTTTTAGTACTATACATCTATGGCTAAACTATTTTATTGGAATATTTTTGTTTAATTAGAAAATAAGTATGTATCTAAATGTAATATGCATATAAGAATTTAAACTAAAATATTTCTATATACTATATTGTTAGTGAAAATGAACACTAACGACTATATTTCTTAAATAACTATTTTATATATAATAACTAATTTTAATATCTTTTTGTATAACAAATAATATTTTTATTTTTTTTAATTTTTTTTCTATTGCTATACATCTATGGCTAAACTAATTTATTGTAATATTTGTTATTTAATTAGAAAGTAAGTATGTATCTAAATCTAATATGTATCTAAAGAATTTAAAATAAAATATTATTAGAGAGAATATTTGTAGTAAAGAGTATTTCACTACTGGGCAGCAATTTGACTTGAATGGGTGTATCCAACACTTTCACCTTTTTATTGCATCATCTTTTCACACGTGAAAAAGCCACATATAACTGTCCATGTCCAAAAACGGGTTCTGGCAAAAAAATCCCTACTTTCTTCAGTGTATGGCCTTGGGATTTGTTGATGGTCATGGCAAAAGTAGACTTCACGGGAAATTGTCGACGTCTTAACTTGAAAGGTAAGCCAGTGTCTGATGGAGATAAATCAATCCTTGGAATAAACACCACATTTCCTTCTGCAGACCCAGTAATGACTTTTGCTTGAATCATATTGTCAAAAAAAACGATGACAATCAAGTGAGTCCCATTGCAAAGACCTTTTATGATGTTAAAGGTGCACAAAAGCATGACAATGGTAGCGATTTGTAATTTGAGGCGATGAGAAGGCATTCTCATTGGTGTGAGTGAATTTAAAAATTCCACTGGATATTGGTCAAAATCTTCAGTCTTAATGGAATCATCACTAATGTACTCAGTGTATTCACCAGCAATGCAATCCATATTCTTAGAGTTCACCATATCCACATGGACATTTTTACGACAAAGAATGGCATGTGATGCAGGAATTAGAATGCTTTAATTGTTATATATTACATTTCCATACAATAATGGATATATCTAAAGAATTTAAAATAAAATATCCTTTAGACAATATTTTTAGTAAAGACTTTTTCTGAATGAGGCAGCAACTTTCCTTGAATGGGTGTATCCAGCACTTTCACCTTAACATTACATCAACTTTTCACTCGTGAAAAAGCCACATATAACTGTCCATGTCCAAAAACGGGTTCCGGCAAAAAAATCCCCACTTTCTCCAGTGTTTGGCCTTGGGATTTGTTGATGGTCATGGCAAAAGCAGGCTTCACAGGAAATTGTCGACGTCTTAACTTGAAAGGTAAGCCAGTCTCTGATGGAGATAAATCAATCCTTGGAATAAACACCACATTTCCTTCTGCAGACCCAGTAATGACTTTTGCTTGAATCAGATTGTCAAACAAAGCGATGACAATCAAGCGAGTCCCATTGCAAAGACCTTTTCTGCTGTTGAAGTTGCGCAAAAGCATGACAATGGTACCGATTTTCAATTTGAGGCGATGAGAAGGCATTCCCGTTGGTGTGAGTGAATTTAAAAATTCCACTGGATATTGGTCTGGATCTTCAGTCTCATCAGGATCAATGGAATCATCACTAATGTATTCAGTGTATTCACCAGCAATGCAATCCATGACCTTAGAGTTCACCATATCCACATGGTCATTTTTAGGGCAAAGAATGGCATGTGATGCAGCAATCTGAATGCTTTCATTGTTATGTACATCAATCACAATGTTTTCACCAAATATAGCAAGTATGATTGAGCCAGTGCAGATCATGTCTTGTGGGATTTCAATGGTATCATCCCCAAGGTTGAAATCATTGGACAATTCACCATTTCCCAGTTGAAGTAACCAACGGCTATAATCAGGATCAATGGAGCGCATATTGTTGAAGAGTGGCAATTGAGTGAAAAGCTGCCATTGTCGTGAGTATTTAATACAACTCTCTATAATGTCAGTTCTTGTACCATGAGGGATGATAGGCAGACACTGTCGAAAGTCTCCTCCCAGAACAATGACTTTCCCTCCAAAAGGTGTTGTATTTTTCTTGGAGATATCTGTTGTCATGACATCCCGTAAAAGTTGATCTATCACATGCAATGCATATTTAGATAACAGAGTGGACTCGTCAATAATGAAAAGTTTGGTACTTTTCAAATGTTGTGCAGCATCTGTATCATTTTTAATCCTTGAAACGGAAGTTTCATTGATTGGAATTGGTATTCCATAAAGCGAATGGATAGTTCTTCCTCCTTGCAGTAAGTTAGCTGCAATCCCTGTACTGGCTGCAGGGGAGACAATTTCGCCTTCTCCTCTTAGTTCATGAATTAATAAATCATACAGATATGTTTTCCCACTGCCACCTGGACCGTCAATGAAAAAGCACTTAGGTTGTCCACTTCTATCGTGTAAAGCTTGATTGATAGCATTATAGGCCAAAAGTTGTTGGTCATTTAAAGTATCTTTCATTTGCTGAGCTCTTCTTAACTCATCATCCTTGTTGTATTGTGGGGCAACGTGTGGCTTTCTTTTTGGTCGTGGTAGATTAAAATCAGTAAAAGTTTTGCCATGAAATTTTAGAACAGTTTGGACATCAGTCATAGCATATCCTTCACAATTCTCACACTCCTCAGTGTTGGAGTGATATGCATGGCAGTAGTCTTGGATAAAGTCTTGTTTAAATTCTTTCCACAACTCCAATGGATGAGCTGGAGGACCAAAAATACATATATATGCGAACATATCACGAAGCTGTGCAGGCATGTTGAGAACACAGGCATCCAATAAAGTATTTCTCCAAACAGTGTCATCGAAGAGCAATCCAAGGGCTAATGCCGCCTCTTTGAAAGTTGGGTATGTGACTTCATTAACAGTCTTAATGTTGTCAAAACTTGTTGCTCCTTTGACATGCAGTAACAACAACCTTAAATAGTACCGTTCTTGATCTTTCATACTGACAGTATACATTCTTCCAATCACTGAAGAACCTCCTCGCTTTCTAACTTCCCATGCACCTTGTTTCCAAACATAGTGCTCTGGAATTTGGCGGTATAAGTAATCATGAGCATGCGGGTCACTCTCATTCAGTAGCCCATAAGAGTAGATTTTCTGTGCATTGTGTAACTGATGTCGTCAACAGAGTCATCCTCATGAAAATAAAGTGGTTGAGAATGTGGGAGATGTACGGCAAGGCGAATAATAGAGTGTGATTGTCTATGCATTGGGTAAGCAAATATTCGCCAAGCTGCCTCTGGTGCACTCACGTATCTTGAATCCATGAATTGATGTGTTTCATCATGGTGGATATTGGTTTGGCAAATTTCAAGATTGGCTTTATCATGTCCTTTGTAGACATATTTGAATAGGTATTTTACACTTTGAATGGAAGCACATACCTCAACATTAATATGACACTTATATGTTAATAGTAGGTAAGGGTTATAGGGAACAACCCAAGAATTATCAATCATCTTTGAACGGATTTGAAAGGATGATCCTTCCTTTCTTTGATAAGTAGGGTATGCATCCTTAGCTATGAGTGTTCTTGGTTGGAAATCTTTAGGAAAACCATTTTTACACTTGCCAAGATCCATACATGGAGAATTGGGGTTGTGTTGTCCACAGGGTCCATGAATCATGTGTTGCATCACAATGTCATGGAGCAGAGGGTATTCTTCTGGATCAGGGATTTCAGCCCAAACTATATTATCCACTTCAACCTCAGTTCTTAGTTTGGATTTGCTATCCAGAATGATCAAAATGTAAGCGTGTGGTAGGCCACGCTTTTGGAATTCAATAACATGAACCATTGCACAAACTTTGCCAAATAATCCAGTGTTAATTTCTTTTAATAGGGCTTCCAGTTTAATTCTGAAGACACGGGCGACTAAATCAGGTCTATGTTCCACACGCTGCCATGGCTCTAAATTGTTTGTAATCTCCCTCCATTTAGGATTACAGGTCATGGTTACAAAAAGATCTGGTCGTCCAAATTTAGTCACAATAGCCATGGCATCCTGATAGCGTTGCTGCATGTTTCTGGGACTGCCTTCAAAGGAAGATGGTAAAATGACAGTCTTGCCAATGGGAATACCTTTCTCAACAGATTGTTTCAGGAGATGTTCCTGGAGTACGCAATAATCCTCTACTTTTAAATCCTTTTGATGATGACGGATAAAATTTAAGCGATTAGCCTCGATTTTCACATACGCATCCACTAAGTACTGCTGCGTTAGTTTGCCACCATTCAGGACAGGATTGAACTGATTCTGTACAGACAGCAAATAGCAGTAATACTGGAGCTGTGTAACCCTGCGTTGACTTTGGCCGTGATGCTTGAGTCCCTCATGCCAGCCTTGTTCTCCATGAGGGAAAAATAAAGGATAGAGTAATGCATCTAAATTACTGTGTAGAATACTGACTTGCTGTGTTTTTGGGGCCAAGGGGTTATTTGGATCAGGTTTCAAATGAATTAAAATGTCTCTATTAAATGGTGGCTCTCCATCAGCATTTTCAAAGACTACAGCAACTTCATTGGCAGTAGGATTGTTATAGCGTCTCGGGTCTTGCTGTCTGTCTTGTTTAATGGCCATGATAATATTTGGCATGACAGTGCCATTTTCTACTGCCTTCTGTTCTTCTTCTAATTCAACGTGACGTAGCATTTTGTATGCCGAAACAAAGGGATTAATATTATCCAATTGAAGAGCAATGATACTCATTAAAGTTGGATGACATTTAACATTTTCTGGACACTGTAGCCGTTGGTCTGTAGCGCTTAGAGTATCTAAAATGTACAATTGTGCATATGCTGGAGTTTGATCTTGAGCAGGATGGAGTGTTCCAGTGCGATGATAAATTTGCCCATGAATACGGAAGCAGTATGGGCCATGTCCAGGAGGTAGAGAGACATGGGCACCCATGGAGGCAAAAGCAAAAGAACTATTAATGCTCCTGATATTCTCCATCAAATTTTGACTGTACTCACTCTCTCCTTTCAGCAGGCGTTGGAAGACGTGCGGGTATTGAGGTAATGGTACCTTTACTTTTCCCTTATGGCAACAAAGAGTAAACTGTTGATCTGATGGTCGTTCAGCAGTAAAATGGCGAGCCTCACAATGTTCACATATTACATTCATGAAACCACAGAAATGTTCTCCAATAACATGATCCTGATCAATAAATTCCATTTGATGTAGGAGAGGTGAAGATAATAAACGTAGAAGTTTATTGTGCAATCCTACATAGATGAGACGTGGAAGGGATGTAGATTCCAAACATTCCATAAATGAAGAAGTGGAATATATATTCCGTTCTGCCTCTTGCAATATAGAAGTGGAAGAAGAAGTTTGGCGTTCTTCACGACGTAATGTAGCCAAATGGGTCAAGCGGACTTGTCTAGACGTAGGAGAATCTGTATCTTGACGCATCTGTCTTTTCCTTTTAAGCCTCAAAATTTTACACTGTTTGCTGTATGGCGTCTCCTCAGCACAGTGTTTTCGTTTTGATGTGGCCTTGCGATGCGGTAAAGGCTGTTCAGTTGTAGTTAAGATAGTAGAAGAAGAGGTGGCAGCAGTATGAGGATCAGACGAAGAGGTGGCAGCAGTATGATGGTCAGACGAAGAGGTGGCAGCAGTCTGAGCATCAGACAAAGAGGTGTCAGCAGTCTGAGGATCAGACGAAGAGGTGGCAGCAGTCTGAGGATCAGACGAAGAGGTGGCAGCAGTCTGAGGATCAGACGAAGAGGTGGCAGCAGTCTGAGGATCAGACGAAGAGGTGGCAGCAGTCTGAGGATCAGACGAAGAGGTGGCAGCAGTCTGAGGATCAGACGGATCTCCTACAGGCATTAACTTTTTCTGTTTGCGTCGTTGAGGCAGAGGCATTGATTTTTTGCCTAATCGTTCTGTCCTTCCTTCTAAAGACTTTATTGAAACCTTCTAAGACTTTATTGAAACCGTGTTTTCAAAGCAGCCTTTTCCTTGTCCAAGGGAAGTCGTCTTTCTTCAGAACTCTCCTCCACACCCTTCTTGCGCATACGCACAGACACCTTGCGAACCTTTCCTTTTTGATTTCCATTGAGGTAATGGGAGGTGTTAAAGGCAGTTCACTTGGTAGAATGTCAGTACACGAAGAGGCTGGAGTAGCATCTGTGTCAGACGGTTCTTCAGTGACTGGAATGTTTGTTTGTTTGCATGTGGAATGCGCAGTCATGGCTCTTGTTTCCATTCGTTGGCTTGTTTTTTCAGAAGACACTTGCGAAATACGTGTATGTAAAGCAGTCTTCGCAGCATCCAACCGAAAACGTCTCAGTGGAGAAGAGAGTTTAGCAAACCGATTGAGTTTAGCAGCCTTAACACTATCTAACCGAATACGTCTCTCTGCAGAAGTCTCATTTGCAATACGTTTGGCGTAAGCAGCCTTAACACGATCTAAGCGAATACGTCTCATTTCTAAGGTCTCTTCAGCAAGGCGTTTCGCCTTAGCAGCCTTATCACTATCTAAGCGAAGACGCCTCTCTTCTGAAGTCTCCTTTGCAGTACGTTTCGCCTTAGCAGCCTTACGCAGATCTAACCGAACACGTTTCTCTTCCAAACTCTCCTCTGCAATGCGTTTAGCTTTAGCAGCCTTATCACGATCTAACCGAAGACGTCTCTCTTCCAAAGTCTCGTCTGCACGCTTCTTCTTAGGTGTAGATGCAGCCTCCTTGGCAAGAGCAATATTTTGTGTTGGAGAGCTCATCTTAGTAAGAATAAGCAGTGTTTGAAATCCAAAAAGAGCTAGAGTGTGTTAGTTAAGGAAACAATTAATAATAACTGTGTAAAAAGACAAAAACAATAAAACTACAGTGTGTATTTCAAAAACCTGTTATAATGAAATGATAGACTTCTTTAAAGTATGAAAGAAAGATTTAATGATGTTTACTGTATGGAGTAGTGAATGGAAATGAGTGTCTTAAAAGTCCTTAAAAACTGCCTTGAAGGCAAAACAAATGGATGTAAGGGGCCTTTGCGATGCGCGTTATCAAAGCAAATTTTCAACATTGTAAGAAAACCGTTAAAAGAATCGAGATGACGTCAATTTCTGCATAATCACCAGCAAGGTTGTTGTTGCATAAGGTGTTGAAAAATGGCAGAGGTAGGGTTAATTTGTACCTAGAACTTAAGGTTTTGGGATTATAGCAGAAGTAGTGGTTTTTATTTTTCGTGCTTTAGTTGGGGAAACAGCGGCATTAACGTCAAGTATGAAATAGCAGAATGTGACTAAGCAGGGTGAAAAAAGAAATAAGGCAACTTGCGCAGTAGATGTTGAAACAGGCAGGTCAATGTAAAAAGCAACGTAAATCCGGGGATGTATATAACGTTACGCAACTGCAGCCCTAGTGACGGGTATAGGGAAGTTCCGTAAAAAATTTAAATATTAGCACATGTTATGGAAGTATGTAAATCTGCATATACAATGCACGTGTGAAAGGGGACCCAGTCACTAATAGAGTGTAAAATATTTGGTATCTAAAAGTAGTTAATGTCCTACTGGGATGACAGGGACTTTGACATGAGCGTTAATTTCAAATAGCATCATAAACGTAGAAAAAACTGCATTTGCCGCATGTGGCGCATAGCCACAGCATAACTGCAGGACTTGCGGGCTGTTGCATTAATCCTCATAGTCATTATAATCGCCATAGTAGTCAGTATACAGTTATTTGCAGCAGGTGCAGCAATTGGGGTTTAGCAGTTGTGGCAGGTACTGTAGCGAAAAAAAAGCGGAGGGTGAGCGCGCTTTTTTTCATGGTGGGACCTGCCGCAAGTTCCCCTATACTTACTATGGCGATTAGCGAAACGACACCAGAAGTGCAGGAGTTATGCGATGGCAATGCAGCAAACAGAGCTGATGCTATTCTGTCACCACATCTGTCACCACCAAACTGTTAAATATAAGACAGGTAGTAGTGCTACAGAGTAATTACGAAGAAAAATATTACAAATTGACATATAATGATTTAACGTACTCGTAACAGTGTGATGACGACTCCTAACTCCACAAAAATTATCAAACAGCCTGTAAGGGGTTAATGTACCACTGGCACGCATACAAAATACGGAACGATCAATAAAAATAAGAATAGTATTAAAGTATTTAGTAATAAAATGGCAGTAGTAGACCACATAGTGACATCGGCAGTGAATAGGCAAGAAAATAGAAGGGGTTCATGTACCACTTACATCCTGTAAAACAGTGTGGATGAAAAATTAAATAAGAAATGGTATAGAAGATGTTAATTATAAAAAGTCATGAGTACAGCACATAGTGACACATTTAGTGAATAGCAAACAGAAAGTAGGGGGTTAATGTAGCATTTTGAACCCTATAAAACAATAGTGTGGGAAAACAAAATGGCAAATGGCATAGAAGTGGTTAATGTTTAAATAGCCTTAGTAGAGCACATAGTGGGGCAGAAATAGAATGGAAGGGGTTAATGTAAAATTGCCTTAGGGCCCTTTCACATCAGCTCTTTTGATCAAATTGCGGTCGATGCTGTGAAAAAAACGCATCTGCCGCGATAGCCACATTACCATTGCACTTGCGGCGCGGTTGCGGTATACCCCATAGAACGATAGGGAAACTTGCGGCAGGTGCGGTTTTGCACTTGCGGCAAGTGTTTGCGGAAAAAAAACCACACTTGCCGCACCTGCCGCAAGTCCCCCTATAGTTTATATGAGGATTAGCGCAACCGCACCACAAATGCAACGTTTAAGCGGCAATCGCGCCAGATGCGTTTTTTTCACCGCATCTGGCGGGAAGTTCAAAAAACGCTGATGTACTGCAGATAGTTGCACAGTTATTGAATAGCAAACAGAATAGAAGGGGTTAATGTATGAGTTTAAACCCTATAAAGTAGTTATGGTGGAAACTAAAATACAAAAGGCATAGAAGAGGTTAATGTAAAAATGGCCTTAGTACTGCACATAGTGAGATAGCAAGTGGAGCACAAATAGAATAGAAGGGGTTAATGTAAAAATGGCCTTAGTACTGCACATAGTGAGATAGGAAGTGGAGCAGTAATAGAATAGAAGGGGTTAATGTAGAAATGGCCTTAGTACAGCAGATAGTGAGATAGCAAGTGGAGGACAAAGAGAATAGAAGGGGTTAATAAAGTATGAAAAAAAGAGGGGACTATGGTGAAATGTAGCTGATATTAAATTTGTATAAAGAAGGGGTTAATATAAGCATAGGCATTAGGAATATATACTCTGATGTGAGATTGTACTGTGAAAACAGCTTTGTAACTTTTACATAGTTCACAAATTCAAATTTCGCGCTCTAAGATGGCGGACGCGAAATCTTCATTCATAAGACGCCAGCCGCAATGTGATTGGGCAGCGGAAACTTCATAAACATGGCGCCGTAAATCCGGTTGGTCGGCGCTACTGTGTGAAGATGCCGCTGTCCAATCACAACTGAGCGGGGCGGAGCTACAGACTTCCAGGGTCCCGAACGGCATGTCCGAAAATCGCACCAGGCGCTCGGCAAGGAAAATGCCGCTTTCCCCGCTGTGCGCCGACCCACGTGGCCGAAAATAGAACCAGAAGGCCGGGTATATATTTAGCGAGACGCCGCTAATGTATGTCTATAGGAAGTGAGGCTGAATTGTGATTGGTCGGCGATATCACACAGCGACCAATCAGAACAGCGGCTCACTTCCCATAGACATACATAGCGGTGTGTCGGCGATTTAATGGCCGGGCCCCTGGTTCTAATTTCCGGCCATAAAATCGCGGACACACCGCTAATGTATGTCTATGGGAAGCGAGGAGCTGTTGTGATTGGGCGCTGTGTGCTGACGGCGACCAATCACTATAGCGCCTCATTTCTCAATGTATCTCTATGGGAAGGCGCCGTCCAATCAGAATGGCGGCGCCATGTTTAAATATGCCATAGAGATACATTAGCGGTGTGTCGGCGATTTTATGGCCGGGCCCGTGGTTCTATTTTCCGGCCATAAAATTGCGGACACACCGCTAATGTATGTCTATGGGAAGCGAGGAGCTGTTGTGATTGGGCGCTGTGTGCTGACGCCGACCAATCACTATAGCGCCTCATTTCTCAATGTATCTCTATGGGAAGGCGCCGTCCAATCAGAATGGCGGCGGCATGTTTAAAAATGCCATAGAGATACATTAGCGGTGTGTCGGCGATTTTATGGCTGGGCCCGTGGTTCTATTGTCCGGCCATAAAATCGCGCACACACCGCTAATGTATGTCTATGGGAAGCGAGGAGCTGTTGTGATTGGGCGCTGTGTGGTGACGCCGACCAATCACTATAGCGCCTCATTTCTCAATGTATCTCTATGGGAAGGCGCCGTCCAATCAGAATGGCGGCGCCATGTTTAAAAATGCCATAGAGATACATTAGCGGTGTGTCGGCGATTTTATGGGCGGGCCCGTGGTTCTATGTTCCGGCCATAAAATCGCGGACACACCGCTAATCTATGTCTATGGGAAGCGAGGAGCTGTTCTGATTGGTCGCTGTGTGCTGACGCCGACCAATCACAATAGCGCCTCATTTCTCAATGTATCTCTATGGGAAGGCACCGTCCAATCAGAATGGCGGCGCCATGTTTAAAAATGCCATAGAGATACATTAGCGGTGTGTCGGCGATTTTAAAATAGAACCATGGGCCCGGCCTTAAAATCGCCAAGACAGCGTTAATGTATGTCAATGGGAAGTGAGGCGGTCTTCTGATTGGCTGACGGCAGTAGACAGCGACCAATCAGAAGAGCGCGTTACATCTCATAGAGATAGAATGGAGGATTTTTCGTCCATTGTATCGCAATGAGAAGTGAAGAGGACGTCGGAGCCGGAGGATGGCGGAAAGAAGACAGAAGACCCCCGGGGCCGGAGGAAGACCCGGAGATGGCGGAAAGAAGAGAGAAGACCCCCGGGGCCGGACGAAGAAGACGCCTGGCCGGACAGAGGAGTTGTGGATCGGACGGACGATCAGATGAATAAGAAGACATGTAAGTGATCGACGGCGTCGTTAGAGAAGGGTGCGGCGGGGCTTAGGGGGTAGGGGCTTAGGTGCGGCGGGGCTTAGGGGTAGGGGCTTAGGTGCGGCGGGCTTAGGGGGTAGGGGCATAAGTGCGGCGGGGCTTAGGGGGTAGGGGCTTAGGTGCGGCGGACTTAGGGGGTAGGGGCTTGGGGTAGGGGCTTAGGTGCGGCGGGGCTTAGGGGGTAGGGGCTTAGGTGCGGCGGGGCTTAGGTGCGGCGGGGCTTAGGGGGTAGGTGTTTAGGTGCGGCGGACTTAAGGGGTAGGGCTTAGGTGCAGTGGGGCTTAGGGGTAGGGGCTTAGGTGCGGCGGGGCTTAGGTGCGGCGGGGCTTAGGGGGTAGGTGCTTAGGTGTGGCGGACTTAAGGGGTAGGGGCGTAGGTGCGGCGGGGCTTAGGGGTAGGGGCTTAGGTGCGGCGGGGCTTAGGGGTAGGGGCTTAGGTGCGGCGGACTTAGGGGGTAGGGGCTTAGGGGGTAGGGGCTTAGGGGGGGTTAGGGGCTTAGTGCGGCGGACTTAGGGGTAGGGGCTTAGATGCGGGGAGCTTAGGGGGGTAGGGGCTTAGGGGCGGGGGGCTTAGGGGTAGGGGCAGGTCTTAGGGGGTAGGGGCTTAGGTGGGCGGGGCTTAGGGGTAGGGGCTTAGGTGCGGCGGGCTTAGGGGTAGGGGCTTAGGGGTAGGGGCTTAGGTGCGGCGGCTTAAGGGGTAGGGCTTAGGTGCGGCGGGGCTTAGGGGGTAAGGGGCTTAGATGCGGCGGGGCTTAGGGGTAGGGGCTTAGGGGGTGGGGCTTAGGGGGTAGGGCTTAGGTTGCGGGGGGCTTAGGGGGTAGGGGCTTAGGTGCGGCGGGGCTTAGGGGGTAGGGCTTAGGTGCGGCGGGGCTTAGGGGGTAGGGGCTTAGGTGCGGCGGACTTAGGGGGTAGGGGCTTAGGGGGGTTAGGGGATTAGGGGTAGGACTAGGCGGGGCTTAGGGGGTAGGGGCTTAGGTGCGGCGGGGCTTAGGGGGTAGGGGCTTAGGTGCGGCGGGGCTTAGGGGGTAGGGCTGGCGGGGGGCTTAGGGGTAGGGCTTAGGTGCGGCGGGGCTTAGGGGTAGGGGCTTAGGTGGCGGCGGGGCTTAGGGTAGGGGCTTAGGGCGGGGGGCTTAGGTAGGTGCGGGGGCTTAGGGGTAGGGCTTAGGTGCGGCGGCTTAGGGGTAGGGGCTTAGTGCGGCGGGGCTTAGGGGGTAGGGGCTTAGGTGGGGGGCTAGGGGTAGGGGCTCTTAGGGGTAGGGCTTAGGTGCGGCGGGCTTAGGGGGTAGGGGCTTAGGTGCGGCGGGGCTTAGGGGGTAGGGGCTTAGGTGCGGCGGGGGCTTAGGGGGGGCTTAGGGGTAGGGGCTTAGGTCAGGCGGGCTTAGGGGTAGGGCTTAGGTGGGGGGGCTTAGTGGCGGTAGGGGTCTTAGGTGCGGCGGGGCTTAGGGGTGGTTAGGGGCTTAGGTGCGGCGCGGGTTAGGGGGTAGGGGCTTAGGTGCGGCGGGGCTTAGGGGTAGGGGCTTAGGTGCGGCGGGCTTAGGGGGTAGGGGCTTAGGTTGGGCGGGGCTTAGGGGGTAGGGGCTTATGGTGCGGCGGGCTTAGGGGGTAGGGGCTTAGGTGCGGCGGGGCTTAGGGGTGGGGCTTAGGGGGCTTAGGGTGGCGGCGGGGCTAGGGGTTAGGGGTGGCTTAGGTGCGGGGGGCTTAGGGGTAGGGGCTTAGTGGCGGGGGGCTTAGGGGGGTAGGGTGGCTTAGGGGCGGCGGGGCTTAGGGGTATTAGGTGGGCTTAGGGGGTAGGGGCTAGTGGGCGTTAGGGGGTAGGGGCTTAGGTGCGGCGGGGCTTAGGGTGGGTGGCTAGGGGGTAGGGGCTTAGGTTGCGGCGGGTGCTTAGGGGTAGGGCTTAGGTGCGGCGGGGCTTAGGGGGTAGGGGCTTAGGTGTGGGGCTTAGGGTAGGGGTAGGGGCTTAGGTGCGGCGGGACTTAGGGGTAGGGGCTTAGGTGGCTAGGGCGGGCTTAGGGGGTGGGCTTAGGGGTTAGGGCTTAGGTGCGGCGGGCTTAGGGGTAGTGGCTTAGGGGGGGGCTTAGGGGTAGGGGCTTAGGTGGGTAGGGGCTTAGGGGGTAGGGGCTTATGTGCGCGGAGTTAGTGGGTAGGGGCTTAGGTGCGGCGGGGCTTAGGGGTGTAGGGCTTAGGTGCGGCGGGCTTAGGGGTAGTGGCTTAGGGCGTGCGGGCTTAGGGGGTAGGGGCTTAGGTGGAGCGGGCTTAGGGGTTAGGGGGTGGGGGTTAGGGGGGGGCTTAGGGTGGGCGGGTTAAGGGGTTAGGGGTAGGGGGCGGGGTGAGGGTGGGTTAGGGGGGGCTTAGGGTTGGTGGCGGCGGGGCTTAGGGGGGGTGGGTGGTGCGGCGGGGGCTTAGGTGGTAGGTGGCAGGGGGGGTTAGGGGGGGTGGAGGGGTTAGGGCGGAGGGGCTTGGTGGGCGGGGGGCTGGGGGGGGCTTGGGGGGGGTAGGGCTTAGTGCGGGGGTGGGGTAGGTAGGTCGGGGTTAGTAGGGTTAGGGGGGGGGTAGGTTATGGGTGGTAGGGAGGAGGGGTTAGGGGTGGTTGGGGGGCTTAGGGGGTAGGTTAGGTGCGGCGGGTTAGGGGGTAGGGGGTGGGGCTTGGGGGGGGCTTAGGGTAGGCTGTCGGCGGGCTTAGGGGTAGGGGCTTAGGTGGGCGGGGCTTAGGGGTAGGCTTAGGTGCGGGGTGGGGAGTGCTTAGGTGGGCGGGGCTTAGGGTAGGGGTTGGTGGGCGGTAGGGTAGTGGGTTTAGGGTAGGGCTTAGTGGGGTTGGGTAGGGTAGTGGGGTTAGGGTAGGGGTGGTGGGGGGGTTGGGTAGGGGTTGGGGGTGGGGCTGGGGGTTAGGGGTAGGGGCTTAGGTGCGGGGCTTGGGGTAGGGGGTGGTGGGCTTAGGTGCGCGGGGCTTAGGGTGGGGCTTAGTGCGGCGGGCTTAGGGTAGGGGCTTAGGTGCGGCGGCTTAGGGGGTAGGGCTTAGGTGGGGGGCTTGGGGTAGGGGCTTATGTGCGGCGGAGTTAAGGTAGGGGCTTAGGTGCGGCGGGGCTTAGGGTTATGGCTTAGTGCGGGGTTAGGGGTGGGGCTTAGGCGGCGGGGTTAGGGGTAGGGGTAGTGCGCGGGGCTTAGGGTAGGGGTTAGGTGGGCGAGTGGGTAGGGGCTTGCGGGGGGCTAGGTTAGTGGCTAGGGCGGGGCTTAGGGTAGGGCTTAGGTGGGGGGGTAGGTGGCTAGGTGCGGGGGGCTAGGGTAGGTTAGGGTGGGCTTAGGGAGGCTATGTGGGCGGTTAGGGGTAGGGTTAGTGCGGGGGCTGGTTGGTAGGTGCGGCGGTAGGTTGGGCTAGGTGCGGGTATAGGGGGTAGGGGCTTAGGTGGTAGGGGCTTAGGGGGTAGGGGCTTATGTGCGGCGGAGTTAAGGGGTAGGGGCTTAGGTGCGGCGGGGCTTAGGGGGTAGGGGCTTAGGTGCGGCGGACTTAGGGGGTAGGTGCTTACGTGCGGCGGGGCTTAGGGGGTAGGGGTAGGAGCTTAGGTGCGGCGGGGCTTAGGGGGTAGGGGCTTTAGTGTGGGCTTAGGATGACAGGGGGCATAGGGGCTTAGGCTTAGGGGGTAGGGGTTAGAGGTAGGGGCTTAGGGGGTAGGGGCTTATGTGCGGCGGAGTTAAGGGGTAGGGGCTTAGGTGCGGCGGGGCTTAGGGGCTTAGGTGCGGCGGGGCTTAGGGGGTAGGGGCTTAGTGCGGCGGGGCTTAGGGGGTAGGGCATAAGTGCGGCGGGGCTTAGGAGGTAGGGGCTTAGGTGCGGCGGACTTAGGGGGTAGGGGCTTGGGTAGGGCTTAGGTGCGGCGGGGCTTAGGGGGTAGGGGCTTAGGTGCGGCGGAGTTAAGGGGTAGGGGCTTAGGTGCGGCGGGGCTTAGGGGTTAGTGGCTTAGGTGCGGCGGGGCTTAGGGGGTAGGGGCTTAGGTGCGGCGGGGCTTAGGGGTAGGGGCTTAGGTGCGGCGGGGCTTAGGGGGTAGGGGCTTAGGTGCGGCGGAGGTTAGGTGGGGTAGGGGCTTAGGTGCGGCGGGGCCTAGGGGTTAGTGGCTTAGGTGCGGCGGGGCTTAGGGGTAGGGCTTAGGTGCGGCGGGGCTTAGGGGGTAGGGCTTAGGTGCGGCGGGGCTTAGGGGGTAGGGGCTTAGGTGGTAGGGCTTAGGGGTAGGGGCTTATGTGCGGCGGAGTTAAGGGGTAGGGGCTTAGGTGCGGCGGGGCTTAGGGGTTAGGGGCTTAGGTGCGGCGGGCTTAGGGGTTAGTGGCTTAGGTGCGGCGGGGCTTAGGGGGTAGGGGCTTAGGTGCGGCGGGGCTTAGGGGTTAGTGGCTTAGGTGCGGCGGGGCTTAGGGGGTAGGGGCTTAGTGCGGGGGCTTAGGTGGTAGGGCTTAGGGGGTAGGGGCTTAGGTGCGGCGGGCTTAGGGGTAGGGGCTTAGGTGCGGCGGGGCTTAGGGGGTAGGGGCTTAGGTGGTGGGGCTTAGGGGTAGGGGCTTATGTGCGTCGGAGTTAAGGGGTAGGGGCTTAGGTGCGGCGGGGCTTAGGGGGTAGGGGCTTAGGTGCGGTGGGCTTAGGGGGTAGGCTTAGGGGTAGGGCTAGTGTGGGCTTAGGGGGTAGGGCTTAGTGGCGGTTAGGGTAGGCTAGTGCGCGGGGCTTAGGGTAGGGGCTTAGGTGGGCGGACTTAGGGGTAGGGCTTATGGGGGGGCTTAGGGGGTAGGGTATAGTGCGGCGGGGCTTAGGGGGTAGGGGCTTTAGTGTGGGCTTGATGCAGGGGGCATAGGGCTTAGGCTAGGGGTAGGGGTTAGGTGTAGGGGCTTAGGGGGTAGGGGCTTAGTGCGGCGGAGTTAGGGTAGGGGCTTAGGTGCGCGGCTAGGGGTTAGGGTTTGGGGCTTAGGTGCGGCGGGCTTAGGGGTGGGCTTAGGGGGGACTTAGGGTAGGGCTTAGGTGCGGCGGGCTTAGGGGTAGGGGTTGGGGCTTAGGTGCGGGCTTAGGGGGTAGGGCTTAGTGTGGGCTAGAGGCAGGGGCATGGCTAGCGGGTAGGGGTAGGCTTAGGTGCGGCGGGCTTAGGGGTAGGGCTAGGTCGGGAGCTTAGGTTAGTGCTGGGTAGGGCTTAGGTGGTAGGGGCTAGGGGTAGGGGCTTAGCACGGGGGGCTTAGGTGCGGCTTAGGGGTAGGGCTTAGTGTGCGGCGGGGCTTAGGGGGTAGGGTAGGCGCGCTGTACTGGTGCGGCGGGCTTAGTGGGGTTATAGGGGCTTTAGTGTGGGCTTAGGATGGCAGGGGGCATAGGGCTTAGGGCGGCGGACTTAGGGGTAGCTAGTGGGCTATAGGTTGTGCGGCGCAGTTCTGAGCAGTAGGGTGCGGCTTTACAGCGGCACTGTGGGCATGTAGTGTACAGCGCTATGGTATACTACAGTCCCATGGCCATACACCTGTCAGGCCTGAAGCGCCAGCGGTCATTGGGAGTCGTTGGTGCTTAGGGTTAGGGGCGGACAGGCGTATGGGCTTGGGACTGTAGTATACCATAGCGGTGTACACTACAGCCCTATGCTGTGGGTGTGTTGGCAACTTTGCGAGCATTGCGAGTCCCTGCTGTGGCTTTGTTAGCGGTGCAACTTTGCAACGACTCGCAATGCCCGCTTTGCGGCATTGCTTCGCGAGTCGCCGTGGTCGCTACGCGGCCACGGACAGAGTCCAGGAGAAGCACCCAGGACTCGCTAACAAAGCCACCAGAAGTCGCGCCGCTCCGACGGAAGTCGCTACGGCAATTATATAATAGATTATTCTCTAGTGAAATGTTCAAACCTTCTGGTATTAAAGCCGTATATACTCGTGTATAAGCCGACCCGTGTATAAGCCGACCCCCCTACTTTTGCCCCAAAAATCTGGAAAAACCTATTGACTCGTGTATAAGCCGAGGGTGGACCTCAGCACAGGTATACAGCCCCCAGCAGTGTGGTATACAGGCCCCCCCAGTGGTATACAGGCCTCCCCAGTGGTAGTATACAGCAGCCCCAGTGGTAGTATATAGCATCCCCAGCAGCCCCAGTGGTAGTATACAGCAGCCCCAGTGGTAGTATATAGGAGCCCCAGTGGTAGTATACAGCAGCCCCAGTGGTAGTATATAAAATCCCCAGCAGCCCCAGTGGTAGTATACAGCAGCCCCAGTGGTAGTATATAGGAGCCCCAGCAGCCCCAGTGGTAGTATACAGCAGCCCCAGTGGTAGTATATAGGAGCCCCAGCAGCCCCAGTGGTAGTATACAGGAGCCCCAGTAGTATACATGCAGCCCCAGTAGTATATACAGCCCCAATGGTAATATACAGGCAGCCCCAGTAGTATATACAGCCCCGGTGGTAGTATACAGGCAGCCCCAGTAGTATATACAGCCCCAGTGGTAGTATACAGGCAGCCCCAGTAGTATATTGCAGCCCCAGTGGTGTATACAGCCCCAGTGGTAGTATATTGCAGCCCCAGTGGTGTATACAGCCCCAGTGGTAGTATATTGCAGCCCCAGTGGTGTATACAGCCCCAGTGGTAGTATATTGCAGCCCCACAGGTAAATATAGCCCCAGTGGTAGTATACAGCAGCCCCACAGGTAAATATAGCCCCAGTGGTAGTATACAGCAGCCCCACATGTAAATATAGCCCCAGTGGTAGTATACAGCAGCCCCACATGTAAATATAGCCCCAGTGGTAGTATACAGCAGCCCCACATATACCGTATATGCCCCAGAGGTATATACAGTGCCCCCTCATCTATATACAGCCCCCCGCCGCAATCCTGTAAAGGAATAGGTTAGTATACTTATCCATCCGCTGCAGCTGTCCCGCCGCCATCGCGATTCAGCATCTTCCGACTTCAGCGTCTCGCGTCTTCTTCCGGTTTCCTCCCCGGTCGCACAGGCAATGACGTCACTGCCTGCGACCATCGGAAGGAGACGCGAGACGCTGGAAGTCGGAAGATGCTGAATCGCGATGGCGGCGGGACAGCTGCAGCGGATGGATAAGTATACTAACCTATTCCTTTACAGGATTGCGGCGGGGGGCTGTATATAGATGGGGCACTGTATACTGTATACATTGTATACAGTATACAGTGACTCGCGTATAAGCCGAGGGGGGGACTTTTCAGCCCAATTTTTGGGCTGAAAAACTCGGCTTATACGCGAGTATATACGGTACCTATTCTAAAAATCCAGTAAGATTCTCTTCTATTCAGGTTGCTGATTCTGTCTAATATATTCTCTCCTATTCTATCTATTATTACCAATTTGAATTTAGAGGGATCTTTCTCATGTGTTTGTAAAAAATGTTTTACTGTTTTGATGTTAAACCTATGTTTATTCAATCTGGATCTCATGCTCTGGGTAGTTCTCCCCACATATTGGTACCCGCATGTACACTCAATCATATAGATGACAAAATTAGAAGAGCAATCTAACCTTTGCTTGATTTCAAACACTTCACCTGTAGTATTCGATTTAAAAGTCTTGGCTTTATGGACCATATTTTTGCAACATTTGCATCTAAGTGATTCGCATCTATAACAGCCCTTAGTTTTACTTGTATTAATGATGTTATAATTTTCTGTTGTATTTAATCCTATACTTCTGATTTTACTTGGGGCCAATATATTTTGAAGATTTTTTCCCCTGCGGAAGGTTTTGGTTTCTTGGGAAGAATTTTTGAAAGGATTGGGTCTCCCTGTAGGATAAACCAGTTTTTTTCCAATAACTTATGAATATTTTTGTATGATTTATTGTAGGTAGTTATTAGTACACTATTGTATTTGGTTTCTGTCCATTCTTTTTTTCCAAATTTTTGTGAATTATTCCTCTCCTCAGGATCACTCGCTCAATGAGGGCAGACTTACTAGTCTGGAAAACATTCCTACAATCCTTCAATGGCCACACCTGCGTCATGGCAGAGGAGACGTCAAACAAAGACCTCGGACTGACGGTAGGACATAATAACGAGGGATATGTGGCAATCTACAAAAACCAATGGTGCAAAGGCAGCTGGCCAGAACTATGGTCCACATGGAGCTGGGGTACAGATCCAGCCCTCTTAGAAATGTTCACAATAGTATTGTCGGTAGAGCTATGGGGTAAAGAGTTAGAAAACTCAAACATTTTGTTTCACACGAGAATTCCTAGAACAGCAAATAGTTTAAACCACATGTCGTCTACATCTCTGCCCCTACTCGCGCTGTTACGCAGGCTAGCACTACTATGTCTACAACACAACATCTGGTATCGAGCTAGAGTAACGGCGGATGAGGACGGTAACCTCATTAACTCACTGTTATCTTCCAATTGGCAGGCTTTCACATGCTTTCTCCCCAAGGCTCAACCAGCGGGTGTCCAGTGTCCTCCATCCCTATGGGACACAGTAGCCAATTACTGATGCCATTAATCCGTGCCTCCGTTACACCGGCTACCTGGCAGGCCTATGGTAAGGCTTGGGATGGGTGGTGCTCGCTAATTCAAGGTAGGCCCGTCCATAAGTGCGACCGCGCGAGATGCGAAGTGACCACAGATTTTTCAAATTGACCTCAATAGGAGAGGGGCATCGGGAACATCAGCACAACGGCATTTATCAGGAATAGCCTTTTTCTCCCAACTAATGGGGTGGGTGGATGTAACTAAAGTATTTTTCATTAAGCAAGCCATTAAAGGGTGGAAAAGGCTTCAGCCCAGCCAAGAATGTCGCCGCCCCATTTCATCGCAATTATTGCATGACATTATTTCCCTATCACATTCAGTATGCAAGTCACAATACGAGGCGTCCCTCTTATCAGCAGCGTTTGCCATTGCTTTCTTCGGAGTGCTGCGCATTAGCGAGTTGTTACCGCGCTCAAAAAATGCATCTGAAGGCGGCTTAATAAACGGAGATATAGTTATATGCAGCAACGCTCTGCGCATTCGCGTGTGAAAATCTAAATGTGACCCCACCGGTAGGGGCACTTGGGTCCTGGTTAAATCATCAGAGGGTCCTGTGTGCCCACTAAAAATAGTCAAATGCTTAGCGGCAGTGAAAAACGCCGGCAAATTCTTTCTCTCTCACATAGACGGTTCACCCCTCACCAAGTATCAATTTCAGGCAATGTTCAGGCAATGCTTAGCTAAAGCTAGGGCAAATCCGAATGAATACG
This sequence comes from Allobates femoralis, assembly GCA_033576535.1. NCBI lineage: Eukaryota > Metazoa > Chordata > Amphibia > Anura > Aromobatidae > Allobates > Allobates femoralis. Next base: position 226,050,337 of record JARQOC010000006.1, on the reverse strand, counting down.
GGACGCATTCGTTCAGAATCAGCGCAGCCACCGAGGCAGCTAGGGCAGGAGTAACGGAGGCCGAAGTGCAGAGAATAGGCCGGTGGAAGTCCGCATGCTTTGCCAGATATATAAGACCTGATCTGCTAACATAACCCATTTTGTCTCCTCAGGCGGCAGCAAGCCGGCAGTTTGGGTAGTAGGCCACTCCTATGTGTACTGGGCGAAAAAAAGGGCCGAACTTCGGCCAGGAGGAAAAAATCTAAAAATCCCGGGACTGCAAGTCAATTTCAGAGGGCTCCGGTGGAAAAAGTTTTTTCCCGGAGATAGTCGACATTGCCACAAGGGACAAAGGGCCGGTAATACTGGTGTTACATGCCGGAGGTAACGATTTAGGCAAACGCGGAATTAATCAGCTATTAGGACAAATGAAAGCGGACATTGAACGTTTCGCATATCTCTTCATGGACATGTTAATACTGTGGTCAGAGATAGTACCACGAGCCGTATGGCACGGAGCAAGGGATGTAAAAGGTATAGAGCGTGCAAGGAAAAGGATAAATGCGAGGATGGCGAACTTCGTGAGGAGAGGTTACGGCATAGCGGTGTGTCACCACCAGCTGGAAGGCGATAACCGTAAACTGCTACGGGGAGATGGAGTGCACCTCACGGACATTGGACTGGACATTTTTCTATCTGGTTTACAGGATGGTGTGGAGCAGGCCCTTAGGGTGATGGGTGGCAGTCGGAGTCCTGTGTAGGTCGTACACATGATCCTCCGTGGTGGAAAAAGGTGGGGAAGGGCAAAAGTTCGCAACCACTCGTTGGCGTTTCGCTTGTCAGTCGCAGACAGCGTTCTCGGCGACGAGCCCGTTATGAAATGTGATTGCCCTTTCTCTGCTTACGATATTAATAAACTGTGACTGACTTGTTCAACCCATCTAGGCCTGTCGCGTGTTTTCATTACGGGACTGGTGGAAGGGGGGGGAAGGGCACTGTTTAAGACACACGGGTCCCCCCAGTCTGGCAGGCACGGTGCTGACTAAGGAACGTGCATCTGACTGGGGGGCTATTGGACTGAAGCTAGATAAAGTAATGGTCAGTGCCCATTCCCTTCTTCCACCATTCCCCAGGTGAACCACTAATTGGGATGCCCAAACGTCCAATGGGATTAGAGCCACACCTACAGGGGTTAAATTCAGGTGCCCGAGGTCCGTTACTTTCTCTTTGTCCCTGACAGTCCTTTGAAGCTTTTGTCCTGCCCTCCCTCCCTGACATACACAATGCTCCTTGTATTACGTTATTGTTATGGTCATGATGATGTTTTTTATTTCATATTCAAAAAAAAAAAAAAAAAATCTTTTGTTTTTACTCTTAAGTCACAGCGGAAAAAGGTGGGGAAGGGCAAAAGTTCGTAACTAGTGATGGGCGAATCCTAAATTACTCGGAATCGCTTGACTCTAGCGAGTCCGAGCCCGGGACTCGCTACTCATTGCGAGTCTAGCGAGTCCAATGTTAATGAATGGGGAAGCGAGTAATAGCGAGTAGTGTGCGATTTACAAATCACAGATGTGTCTCGGAAGCTTCAGCCTGAAGCAATCCTAGTTTTGTCAGAGTCTCTGCCATTGATCCCCTGTGCATAGATATAGATGTCTATGCACAGGGATGAGCAGACTGAGAACAATCGCAGCTCTGCTACATCATCTCTGTGAGCAGGCGGGCTCTAGGACCCTGGAGCTGCAGCAGCCTGCACAGAGAAGACAGCTGGACTCGGCTCGCAAAGTAACAGCAGTTACTTTGCGAATTTCCCTGCTATCACTGGCACAGTAGCCGAGTCTGATGCAAGTCAAAGGCAATCCTAGTTTTGTCAGCGTCTCTGACAAAACTAGGATTGATATTGACTTGCATTGGACTCGTTTACTGTGCGAGTAATCACTGGGAAACTCGCAGAGTACCGAGTCCTGCGAGTCCCTTACTACTCGCCGAGTAACGAGTCCTAGCGAGTAGATTCGCCCATCCCTATTCGTAACCGCTCGTTGGCGTTTCGCTTGTCAGTCGCAGACAGCGTTCTCGGCGACGAGCCCGTTAAGAAATGTGATTGCCCTTTCTTCTTACGATATTAATAAACTGTGACCGACTTGTTCAACCCATCTAGGCCTGTCGCGTGTTTTCATTACGGGACTGGTGGAAGGGGGGGAAGGCACTGTTTAAGACACACGGGTCCCCCCAGTCTATAAAATTGTCCTCCTCTGTATTAATTACCCTGCAGAGTTTAGTGTCATCTGCAAATATTGAGATTCTACTCTGTATGCCCCCTACAAGGTCATTAATAAATACAGTTAGGGCCAGAAATATTTGGACAGTGACACAAGTTTTGTTATTTTAGCTGTTTACAAAAACATGTTCAGAAATACAATTATATATATAATATGGGCTGAAAGTGCACACTCCCAGCTGCAATATGAGAGTTTCCACATCCAAATCGGAGAAAGGGTTTTGGAATCATAGCTCTGTAATGCATAGCCTCCTCTTTTTCAAGGGACCAAAAGTAATTGGACAATGGACTCTAAGGGCTGCAATTAACTCTGAAGGCGTCTCCCTCGTTAACCTGTAATCAATGAAGTAGTTAAAAGGTCAGGGGTGGATTCCAGGTGTGTGGTTTTGCATTTGGAAGCTGTTGCTGTGACCAGACAACATGCGGTCAAAGGAACTCTCAATTGAGGTGAAGCAGAACATCCTGAGGCTGAAAAATAGAAAAAATCCATCATAGACATGCAGACATGCTTGGAGCAGCAAAATCAACAGTTGGGTACATTCTGAGAAAAAAGGAATTGACTGGTGAGCTTGGGAACTCTAAAAGGCCTGAGCGTCCACGGATGACAACAGTGGTGGATGATCGCCGCATACTTTATTTGGTGAAGAAGAACCCGTTCACAACATCAACTGAAGTCCAGAACACTCTCAGTGAAGTAGGTGTATCTGTCTCTAAGTCAACAGTAAAGAGAAGACTCCATGACAGTAAATACAAAGGGTTCACATCTAGATGCAAACCATTCATCAATTCCAAAAATAGACAGGCCAGAGTTAAATTTGCAGAAAAACACCTCAAGAAGCCAGCTCAGTTCTGGAAAAGTATTCTATGGACAGATGAGACAAAGATCAACCTGTACCAGAATGATGGGAAGAAAAAAGTTTGGAGAAGAAAGGGAACGGCACATGATCCAAGGCACACCACATCCTCTGTAAAACATGGTGGAGGCAACGTGATGGCATGGGCATGCATGGCTTTCAATGGCACTGGGTCACTTGTGTTTATTGATGACATAACAGCAGACAAGAGTAGCCGGATGAATTCTGAAGTGTAACGGGATATACTTTCAGCCCAGATTCAGCCAAATGCTGCAAAGTTGATTGGACGGCGCTTCATAGTACAGATGGACAATGACCCCAAGCATACAGCCAAAGCTACCCAGGAGTTCATGAGTGCAAAAAAGTGGAACATTCTGCAATGGCCAAGTCAATCACCAGATCTTAACCCAATTGAGCATGCATTTCACTTGCTGAAATCCAGACTTAAGACGGAAAGACCCACAAACAAGCAAGACCTGAAGGCTGCGGCTGTAAAGGCCTGGCAAAGCATTAAGAAGGAGGAAACCCAGCGTTTGGTGATGTCCATGGGTTCCAGACTTAAGGCAGTGATTGCCTCCAAAGGATTCGCAACAAAATATTGAAAATAAAAATATTTTGTTTGGGTTATGTTTATTTGTCCAATTACTTTTGACCTCCTAAAATGTGGAGTGTTTGTAAAGAAATGTGTACAATTCCTACATTTTCTATCAGATATTTTTGTTCAACCCTTCAAATTAAACGTTACAATCTGCACTTGAATTCTGTTGTAGAGGTTTCATTTCAAATCCAATGTGGTGGCATGCAGAGCCCAACTCGCGAAAATTGTGTCACTGTCCAAATATTTCTGGCCCTAACTGTATATTAAAAAGAAGCGGGCCCAACACTGACCCCTGTGGTACCCCACTGTTAACTGTGACCCATTCTGAGTGTGTTCCATTGATAACCACCCTTTGTTTCCTATCACTAAGCCAGTTCTTAACCCTCTTACACATATTTTCCCCTATCCCCATTGCTCTCATTTTATGTATCAACCTTTTGTGTGGCACCGCAACCAAAAGCTTTTGAAAAGGCCATATACACCACATCCACTGCATTTCTTTGGTCCAGTGCAGAACTTACTTCTTCATAGAAGCTTATCAGATTAGTTTGACAGGAACGGTCCTTCGTAAAACCATGTTGATATTGGGTCATGAGGTTATTTTTCTTCAGATACTCCAGTATAGCATCTCTTAGAAAACCCTCTATAGGATTTTACCCACAGTAGAAGTTAAGCTTACTGGCCTATAATTTCCAAGTTCAGTTTTAGTCCCCTTTTTGAATATTGGCACCACATTTGCTATACGCCAGTCCTGTGGTACAGACCCTGTTATTATGGAATCTTTAAATATTAAAAATAATGGTCTATCTATGACAGTACTTAATTACTGCATGACTCTGGGGTGTATCCCATCTGGACACGGGAATTTGTCAATTTTAGTGATTTTTAGTACTTCCTGCTGGGTTAAGCAGGTGACATTTCATTGAGAGTTTTTGTAATCACTGATCATATTGTCTGTCATGGGACTTTCTTGTGTAAATACTGTTGAAAAAAAGTCATTTAGCATATTGGCTTTTTCCTCATCCTCATCCACCATTTCACCCAGACTATTTTTTAAGGGGCCAACACAATCATTTTTTAGTTTCTTACTATTTATGTAGTTAAAAAATATTTTGGGATTATTTTTACTTTCTCTGGCAATGAGTCTCTCTGTCTCAATCTTTGCTGCCTTGATTTGCTTAGTACAAATGTTATTTAATTTTCTGTATTTATGTAATGCCTCATCACTACCTACTTGCTTTAATACTCTAAATGCTTTCTTTTTGTCACTTATTGCACCCCTTACAGCCTTATTTAGCCATAGTGGTTTCCTCCTATTTCTAGCATGCTTATTCCCATAGGGTATATATTGTGCACAGGCCCTATTAAGGATGTTAATAAATGTCTCCCATTTACTTACTGTACTTTTGTGTCTCAGGACATCGTCCCAGTTTATTGCACTAAGATCATTTCTCAACCGTTGGAAATTTGCCTTCCTGAAGTTTAGTGTCCTTGTAGCCCCTCTACTACACATCTTATTAAAGGATACTTGAAAACTTATTATTTTGTGATCACTATTACCCAAGTGACCTCCAACCCGTATATTTGATATGCGATCTGGCCTGTTGGTTAATATTAGGTCCAGCAGTGCCCCCCTTCTTGTTGGGTCCTGAACCAGTTGTGAAAGGTAATTGTCTCTCATAGTTGTCAAAAACCTATTACCTTTGCTAGAACTGCAGGTTTCTGTTCCCCAATGTATTTCAGGGTAGTTGAAGTCCCCCATAATAATGACTTCTCCCTGAGTCGCTGCTTCATCTATTTGCTTTATAAGGATAATCTTCTCCACTTCCATTATTGTTGGGAACTTATAACAAACCCTATCAGTAGTTTATTATTTTTTCCCCCTCCCCTTATCTCCACCCACAGAAACTCTACATTTCCATTAGATTCATCTATATCATCACGCAGGATGGGTTTTAAGGATGATTTTACGTATAAACATACACTTCCCCCTCGCTTATTTGTACAGTCATTTCTGAACAGACTATAGCCCTGTAAATTAACAGCCCAGTCATGGCTCTCGTCCAGCCATGTCTTCGATATCCCCACCATCTCATAATTATTTTCCAACAAAATCAATTCTAATTCCTCCATTTTGTTGGTGAGGCTTATGGCATTAGTGTACATGCACTTTATGCATCTCTCTTTACCTCTATTCCTTCCTACTATATTGACTGTTCTAACCCCACCCCCCATGCCACCCCCAATTTTATTACTTGTGCTCAGGCTACTATTTACACTATCTCCCCTCCTGTACAATGAATACCCTCCCCTCCAATCCCTAGTTTAAACACTCCTCCAACTTTCTAGCCATTTTCTCCCCCAGCACAGCTGCACCCTCCTCATTGAGGTGCAGCCCGTCCCTAGCATAGAACCTGTAGCCAACAGAGAACTTGGCCTAGTTCTCCAGGAACCCAAACCCTCCTTCCTACAACAATTCCTGAGCCACTTATTTATCTCCCTAATCTCCCGTTGCCTCTCTGGTGTGGCACGTGGTACAGGCAGTATTTCAGAGAATACTACCTTGGAGGTCCTTGCCTTAAGCTTGCAGCCTAATTCCCTGAAATCATCTTTAAGGAGCTTCTACCTACCTCTAACTTTGTCATTTGTGCCAATGTGCACCATGACCGCTGGGACCTCACCAGCTCCTCCCAGTAATCTGTCAACCCGATCAGCGATGCAGACTCCTTTCCATATTGTCTATTGATCTCAGTGTTGTCAGTTGTTCATTTAGATCCAGTATCTAGGCTTCCAAATGCACAACATACTCACATCTCACACAGCAGTATGCACCCTCGACCGGCTGTTCAAGGATTGCATACATGTGGCAAGATGTACACTGGATGGCATTGTCAATTATGGAGCTCATTTCCTAATGGGGATTGCACCAGACAGAAATGATAAGTTAAAAGAAATGCAAAGTATTAATTAAATACAACCAGCAATTCAGTAAATCCTCCCTTCCAAACTCCCTTAATCCAAAGTCACTGAATCATAAGTCACACACTTACTTCCGTCTGCACTTACGCTCCCGGTCACACTAAGCTCGTGTCACACTCGCTAAGAAATAAGATTTAAATTTTTTTTTTTCCCTTAGCAGAAAATCAGCCTACAGCTCAGTGTACTTCCAAAGGACTGAAGCCCCAACAAGCTGCTACTTATAAACCCTTAATTATGCACCCCCACCCTTAATTAACCCCTTGTAAGTATAGCTACACCACAGCTACACCACAGGTTTTAAGTGCAAAGTAGTTAACCCTTTAACTTACAGGTAGTAAAATAAGAGACTATAAACTTGTAGAGAGAAAAGAAAGTTAAGAAAGCCCAATAAAATTAAAAAGGTAAAAAAAAAACAGTCAGCAATTCACACAGGTATTTGTTGCAGGATTCCCAAATACCTCCTCACTGAATCACAAGTCACACACTTACTTCCGTCCGCACTTACGCTCCCGGTCACACTAACCTCGTGTCACACTTGCTAAGAGTGACCAGAGAAGATGGAAGTCTGCAGAGATGAGCTGTGGATGTGCAAAGTCCTCATTGGTCAAGAGAGAGAGATGACAAAGACGATTCCAAGCAGAGAAGATGTCACCCAATAAGGTACCTAGATCTAAGTTTGGACAATCGCTGCCTTTAAAAGACTGCACACCGGTTGTATGAAGCCAATTTGCAGTTATTTAATAGCCCATGACTGCAAACTTCTGAATCCTCATAGCGTGCTCACCATGTGCTGTTTGGATTCTCCAGTGCCGGCTGTGAGAGCGGGACATCATGTGACCACAAGTATGCGATATGCACACTTCTGTCCACATTCTGAATAGATCATAGACAGCTTAATTTCTCATTTACACGTCTGTGCTTAAACATGTATTTGTAAAAATGGTACCAGTGCCATCAGTGTGTGGTCTGCATGTCTGTTTTTACCATCAGTGTGTCATTTGTGTTTTTTTTATGTATCTATTATATAATTGCCTAGAATTCTATTTCCGGCCAAAAGCCAACTTCCGTGGCTTTGTCCGGAGATAAAATGTCCGGAAATAAATGGCCGGAGATAAGTGACGACACCAGCGTCACCAGCGTTTACTACACCCGCTCAGGGTGGACCAAGATGGCGGCCCTAAGCGGAGCGGACCTCAGGAAGGTCCGCTGCGCTTAGGGCCGACCACCGGCGGACATTTATCTCCGGAGTGGGCGCGAGGTAGCCGGGAGCTCGGCTCCCGGCTACCTCGCGCCCGCTCCGCCGGCGCGTGGAACCGTGAGCCCACCGAAGGTCGTCTCGGGGATCCACGGGGCGGACGGAGCGGCCGCAAGGTAGTCGGGAGCCGAGCTCGGCTCCCGGCTACCTCGCGCCGCCGGAGCGAGCCGGGGATCTCTGTGCCGGGCAGATCCACGGCTCAGCTCCAGGGAGCCGCGAGCCAGCCGGGATTTGCCTGGTACCGCCGCCACAATTCTGATTGGTCGCTCGCTTCCGAGCGACCAATCAGACTCAAGCCGCGGCAAAGCGCCATCTTTAAAAAGCTAAAAAGTGGAAAAAAATTTTTAAAGATGGCGCCGTGTTTCTCAGCGCTCTTCTCATTGGTCGCTGTCAGGCGTGAGCGACCAATCAGAAGAGTGGGGCGGGCCACGGCGCCATATTTTGAATCCAAAATTCCCGCTGGATTTAAAATATGGCGCCGTGCCCCACCCCACTCTTCTCATTGGTCGCTCGCGCCTAGCGCCGACCAATGAGAAGAGCGCCGCCATCTTTTACATTTTTTTTTTTTTTACATTCTTAGATTTTGAAACATGGCAAGCGAGCGACCAACCAGAATTGCGGAGCCACTGCCGGGCAAATCCCGGCTGCCTCGCGGCTCCCCGGAGCTGAGCCGCGGATATATCCGGCACCGAGATCCCCGGTGCGAGGTAGCCGGGAGCCGAGCTCTGGCTACCTCGCGCTTGCTCCATGCCCCGCTATTCTGATTGGTCGCTCGCGGCTGCCGGCGACCAATCTGAATAGCGCCGCCATTTATGGCGCCATACTTCAAATACACTGTACTCAGTGTATTTCAAATATGGCGGCATAGCGCGCGGCGCTATTCTGATTGGACGGCGCGCTGAAGGCGCCAACCAATCAGAATAGCGGCGCGATCAATGCCGCCATATTTGAAATACACTCAGTACAGCGTATTTGAAGGATGGCGCCATACAGCGCGCCGCTATTCTGATTGGTCGGCGCGCTGAACGCGGCGACCAATCAGAATAGCGCCCGCTGTATGGCGCCATCCTTCAAATACACTCTACTTAGTGTATTTCAAATATGGCGGCATAGAACCCGCCGCTATTCTGATTGGTCGGCGCGCTGAAGGTGGCGACCAATCAGAATAGCGCCGCACTCTATGGCGCCATACTTCAAATACACTGTTCTCAGTGTATTTCAAATATGGCGGCATAGCGCCCGCCTCAATTCTGATTGGTCGGCGCCTTCAGTGCGCCGACCAATCAGAATAGCGGCGCGCTGTATGACGCCATCCTTCAAATACACTGTACTTAGTGTATTTCAAATATGGCGGCATAGCGCCCGCCTCTATTCTGAACGCGGCGACCAATCAGAATAGCGCCGCGCTGTATGGCGCCATCCTTCAAATACACTGTACTGAGTGTATTTCAAATATGGCGGCATTGATCGCGCCGCTATTCTGATTGGTCGGCGCCTTCAGCGCGCCGACCAATCAGAATAGAAGCGCGCTATGCCGCCATATTTGAAATACACTGAGTACAGTGTATTTTAACGATGGCGCCATACAGCGCGCCGCTATTCTGATTGGTCGGCACGCTGAACGCGGCGACCAATCAGAATAGCGCCACGCTCTATGGCGCCATACTTCAAATACACTGTACTTAGTGTATTTCAAATATGGCGGCATAGAACTCGCCGCTATTCTGATTGATCGGTGCGCTGAAGGCGCCAACCAATCAGAATAGCGCCGCGCCCTATGCTGCAAAATTTTAAATACACTTAGTGCAGTGTATTTGAAGTATAGCGCCATACAGCGCGCCGCTATTCTGATTGGTCGGCGCTAAAGGCGCCGACCAATGAGAATAGAGGCGGGCGCTATGCCGCCATATTTGAACTACACTGAGTACAGTGTATTTGAAGTATGGCGCCATAGAGCGCGGCGCTATTCTGATTGGTCACCGCGTTCAGCGCGCCGACCAATCAGAATAGTGGTGCGCTGTATAGCGCCATCCTTCAAATACAGTGTACTGAGTGTCTTTTAAATATGGCGGCATTGATCGCGCCGCTATTCTGATTGGTCGCCGGCAGCCGCGAGCGACCAATCAGAATAGCGGGGCACGGAGCGAGCGCGAGGTAGCCGGAGCTCGGCTCCCGGCTACCTCGCGCCGGGGATCTCGGTGCCGGGCATATCCGCGGCTCAGCTCCGGGGAGCCGCGAGGCAGCCGGGATTTGCCCGGCAGTGGCGCCGCAATTCTGATTGGTCGCTCGCTTGCGAGCGACCAATCAGATTCAAGCGGCGGCACGGCGCCATGTTTCAAAATTTAAGAATGTTAAAAAAAAAAAACATGTAAAAGATGGCGGCGCTCTTCTCATTGGTCGGCGCTAAGCGCGAGCGACCAATGAGAAGAGTGGGGCGGGGCACGGCGCCATATTTGAAATCCAGCGGGAACTTTGGATTTCAAGTAAGGCGCCGTGGCCCGCCCCAATCTTCTCATTGGTCGCTCGCGCCTGACGGCGACCAATGAGAAGAGCGCCGAGAAACACGGCGCCATCTTTTACATTTTTTTTTCACTTCTTAGCGTTTTAAAGATGGCGCTTTGCAGCGGCTTGAATCTGATTGGTCGCTCGCAAGCAAGCGACCACTCAGAATTCCGGTTCCGGGCAAATCCCGGCTGGCTCGCGGCTCCCCGGAGCTGAGCCGCGGATCTGTCCGGCACGGAGATCCCCGACTCGCTCCGCCGGCACGACGTTGCCGGGAGCCGTGCTCGGCTCCCGGCTACCACGCGCCCGCTCCGTGCCCCGCTCCGCTATTCTGATTGGTCGCTTGCGGCTGCCGGCGACCAATCAGCATAGCGCCGCCCCGAACGGCGCCATCTTTAAAACCTATTTTGTAACATCAGATTCAAAACATGGCGCCGTTTCTCGCGGCACGCTTCTGATTGGTCGGCGCCTGCTGCGAGCGACCAATCAGAATCGCGCCGCACTGCAACACACTCCGCCCGCCATTTTAAGGAGCACATTTTGATTTTTTACCTCAGAGAGAGATTCTACTGCGTGGAGGCGGTCCCAGTGACGTCGCACTTCAAGCTCCTGTCTAATTTGTCAAAAAAGAGCTAAGACTATTTACCTGCACTATATATATTTAGTTGTGAAGTGGTTCAGTGACTTTTTCACACCAATATTGAACTTCTGTTTGGTGTTTTCTCTATATATACTGCCTATTGTTCACTGACTGTTATACTGAGAGACTGCCGTTTATTAACCTCTTCTGTGCCAACTCTGCACACTAGGTATATTGCTGTATTATTTGCCACATAAGGACATTGTCCATTATTGCTGAGCAATTTCTCTGCAATATAAACTGCCTATTATTAATATCTGCATTCCTGCAAAGAACTATTGCCTATTTTTAACTGGCTATTTTCCTACTACCTGACGCTGCATTTTATTAACCTGTTGTTTGCCACTGCCACGCTTAAAGCTCTTTAGCTTTGCCAACATGAGCTCTAATAGCAAGTATACTAATGACATACAGCCAAAAGCTGCTGATGCCGCACGTAATATCAGGTGTGATAGAAAGTATACTAATGACGCAGAGCGAAAAGCCGCCGATGCCGCACGTAAACGGAAACAGCGTACTAACAAAAGTACAGAGGACAGATGCAAGACCCTGGACACTGTTATGTATACTAATGACACACAGCTAAAAGCTGCTGATGCCGCACGTAAGATCAGGTCTGATAGAAAGTATATTAATGATACAGAGCTAAAAGCCGCCGATGCCGCACGTAAGGCCACACAGCGTGCTAACAAGAGTACACAGGACACATGCAAGACCCTGAACACTGTTATGTGTACTAATGACGCACAGCTAAAAGCTGCTGATGCCGCATGTAAGATCAGGTGTGATAGGAAGTATATTAATGACGTAGAGCTAAAAGCTGCCGAAGCCGCAAGTAAGGCCACTCAGCATGCTAACGAGACTACAGAGGACAGATGCAAGCGCCTGAACACTGTTAATGCTGCTTTCATTAAACTCGTCACTAATGAGTCTTTTGAAGAAAAAACTAATCGATTAACTAATAAAGCTGCTGCTGCACGCCATCAACGTTGCAAACATAATATTTCCACGTCCTCAGTCATAGATTCTGCCCACAATACAGCTTCTAAAACTGCATTCATTGAAAGTGCGCTGCCTGAACCTCCTGCAACCGTTGGTAAATCTGCACGTAAGCGCAAACACTGTCCTACCGACACTCCAAATGATAAACGCCGTCGCCTGCACACCGTTAACTCTGCTTATAATACATGCTTCACACCTGACTCTTCTAAGGCAACAAACAATCCATTACCAAATGCAGCTGCTGCACGCCGTGAATGGCGCAAAAAAACCGCTTGCACCTCCACATTGATAGACCCTGACCACGATACACCTTCCAACTCCTCAGTGATTAAATCTGTGGACAGTGAAGATCCTCTACCAGGTCCACGCTTTATATATGTTGGCTTATAGAACCATTCCAATGCTACGTTACCACAACCTCTACATCCTACAGGTTTTACTAATGATGACAGTACTGTAGTAAAACACACCTGTGGTCCTATGAACTATTTATGTCAACATTGTGAAGCATTCCATTTTAATGCTGAGATACCAGCAGATAAAAATTTTACTCTGTGTTGTCACAAGGGTAAAGTCCATATACCTATACCCCAATATCCCGAGGTCTTTAAACGATTGCTGACAGGGGAGAGTGAGTTCAGTAAGAATCTCATGGAAAACATCCGTAGTATTAACAGCTCATTTGCTTTCGCCTCCATGGGTGCCAATATTTCCTCTCCACCTGGACATGGCCCTTACTGTTTCCGCATACATGGACAAATATATTATCGTACTGGAACACTACATCCCTCTGATGATCAGGTTCCAGCTTATGCCCAACTGTATATTTTGGATACCGATACTGCGAATGAACAACGTTTAAACTGTCAACAAAATCAAAAATGTCATCCCACTTTGATGAGTATAATTGCTCTTCAATTAGAGAATGTGAATCCCTTTGTTGCTGCTTACAAAATGTTACGGGATGTGGAACATGAAGAACATCTTAAAGCTGAAGCTAATGGCACTCTCATGCCAAATATCATCATGGCCCTTAAACAAGATCGGAATCAAGACCCTTGCCGATATAATAATCCAACTGTCAATGAAGTTGATGTCGTATTTGAAAATTACAATGGAGAGCCACCATTCCATCGTGATATTTTAATACATTTAAAACCTGACCCCAAAAATCCTTTGGCGCCAAGAACACAACAGGTCAGCATTCTACACAGTAATTTAGATGCTTTACTGTATCCTTTATTTTTCCCTTACGGAGACCAGGGCTGGCATGATGGACTCAAGCATCAAGGGCAAAGTCCACGCAGGATTACACAACTGCAATATTATTGCTATGTGCTGTCTGTCCGTAATCAGTTTAATCCAATCCTGAATGGTGGCAAACTCACTCAGCAGTACTTAGTGGATGCTTATGTGAAAATCGAGGCTAATCGCCTAAATTATATCCGTCAACACCAAAAGGATTTGAAAGTAGAGGATTATTGCGTACTCCAGGAACATCTCCAGAAAAAATCCATTGAGAAGGGCATCCCCATTGGAAAAACGGTCATTTTACCATCTTCGTTTGAAGGCAGTCCCAGGAATATGCAGCAGCGGTACCAGGATGCCATGGCTATTGTGACTAAATATGGTCCCCTGATCTATTCATCACCATGACCTGTAATCAGAAATGGAGTGAAATTACTCAGAATTTGGAACCTTGGCAGCGTGTGGAACACAGACCTGATTTGGTAGCACGTGTTTTCAAAATAAAACTGGAAGCACTCTTGAAAGACATTCACAACGGATTATTTGGGAAAGTTTGCGCTATGGTTCATGAAATTGAATTTCAAAAACGTGGCCTTCCACATGCTCACATTTTAATTATTCTAGACAGCAACTCCAAATTAAGAACTAAGGAGGACATAGACAATACCGTCTGGGCAGAAATTCCTCATCCTACCGACTACTCTCAGCTCCATAAAATTCTTATGCAACACATGATACATGGTCCCTGTGGAGAACACAACCCCAACTCTCCCTGTATGGATAATGGAAAATGTACAAAAGGTTTCCCAAAAGATTTACAACCATCTACCATCATTGCTAAGGATGCCTATCCTACTTATCGCAGATCCATGGGTCCTTCATTTGAACACCATTCCAAGATGATTAATAATTCTTGGGTAGTGCCATACAATCCTTTCCTATTATTAAAATACAAGTGCCATATTAATGTCGAAATTTGTGGTTCCATTCAAAGTGTGAAATATTTATTTAAGTACGTGTATAAAGGACATGATAAAGCCAATCTTGAAATTTGCCAAACGAACATCCAACATGATGAAACACATCAATTCATGGATTCAAGATATGTTAGTGCACCAGAGGCAGCTTGGAGAATCTTTGCTTATCCTATGCATAAGCAATCTCATAGCATAATTCGCCTTGCCGTCCATCTACCTTATTCTCAACAACTCTATTTTCACGAGGATGACTCCATTCCAAACATCAAACAAAAGCTTCATACCAATTCTACACTTATGGCCTACTTTAATCTTAATGAGGACGACCAACATGCTCATAAGTATTTTTACCAGCGAAATTCCTGAATGGTATGTTTGGCAACAAGGATCTTGGGAAAAAAGAAAACGATCAGGTGACTCTATTATTGGCAGAATGTATACTGTAAGTCTCAAAGACCAGGAACGCTACTATTTACGGTTGTTGTTATTGCAAGTGAAAGGTGCAACCAGTTTTGAGAGTCTTAAAACTGTCAATGGAGTCATACATCTAACCTTCAAAGAAGCAGCATTAGCACTTGGACTACTATTCGATGATAGTGTCTTGAGAAATACCTTACTTGATGCCTGTATTCTTAATATGCCTGCACAGCTTCGCGACCTCTTTGCCTATATCTGTACATTTGGTCCTCCAGCTAATCCTCTTGAGTTGTGGGACTACTGCCGTGCATACCACTCCAACATTGAAGACTGTATATATTGTGAAGGATATGCTATGACAGATGTCCAAGATGTTCTAAAAGTTCACGGGAAAAGTTATACTGATTTCAATTTACCACGCCCAGCTAAGAAACCACAACTGCTCCCGCAGTATGATAAGGATTATGAGCTAACAATAGCTGCTGAGATGAAAGCTACTCTCAATGAGGAACAACTTTTGGCCTATCATGCCATTAATCAGGCTTTAGAAGACAATAATGTAACATCCAAGTGCTTTTTCCTTGACGGTCCTGGTGGTAGTGGAGAAACCTATCTATATCATCTCCTCCTACATCTTCTAAGGGGACAAGGAAACATCGTATCATCTGCTGCCACTACAGGAATTGCCGCTAATTTACTACAAGGGGGACGAACAATACATTCTCTCTATGGCATTCCAATACCTGTGAATGAAACATCTGTTTCCAGGATTAAAAATGATACCGATGCGGCTAAGCGTTTGCATAATACAAAACTTTTTATTATTGATGAGTGCACAATGCTATTTAAACATGCCTTGAATGTCATCGATAGACTTTTACGAGACATCATGACAACGAATGTGGCTAAGAAAGAGAAAACACTTTTGGAGGAAAAGTTATTGTTCTTGGAGGAGACTTTAGACAATGTCTTCCTGTTATTGCTCATGGATCAAGAACAGATATTGTAGAGAGCTGTATTAAATATTCACAAACATGGCAACTTTTTGCTCGACTACCGCTTATCAACAACATGCGCTCCATTGATCCTGAATACAGCAGTTGGTTGCTTCGACTGGGAAATGGACAGCTGTCAAATGAAGATAACCTTGGAGACGATGTCTTTGAAATTCCTCCAGACATGGTGTGCACTGGCTGTTTAATCACTGATATTTTTGGAGATAAACTTTCTATTGATGTGAATGACACCGAGACCATAAATATTGCTGCTTCTCATGCTATTTTATGTCCAAAAAATGAAGACGTTGAGAAAGTCAATTCTAACGTCATAGATTGCTTGCCAGGTGACTATAGTGAATATATCAGTGATGATTCCAT
This sequence comes from Allobates femoralis, assembly GCA_033576535.1. Classification (NCBI taxonomy): domain Eukaryota; kingdom Metazoa; phylum Chordata; class Amphibia; order Anura; family Aromobatidae; genus Allobates; species Allobates femoralis. Next base: position 226,034,235 of record JARQOC010000006.1, on the reverse strand, counting down.
CGATCCTGATGAAGCTGATGACCTCGACCAATACCCAGTGGAATTTTTAAATTCACTAACACCAACTGGAATGCCTTCACATCGGCTAAAACTTAAAGTTGGCACCATTGTCATGTTATTACGAAACATCAACACCAAGAAAGGTCTCTGCAATGGTACTCGGCTGATTGTCACTGTGTTACATGCCAATATCATACAAGCTGAAGTAATTTGTGGCTCAGCAGCAGGAAATGTGGTATTCATTCCACGAATTGATTTGTGTCCATCAGAGACTGGATTGCCTTTCAAATTACGACGTAGACAATTTACGATTAAGCCAGCATTTGCAATGACCATTAATAAATCCCAAGGGCAGACACCCAATCGAGTTGGGATATATCTACCAGAACCAGCATTTGCCCATGGTCAACTCTATGTTGTATTTTCCAGAGTCAAACAGCGTTGCAATGTCAGGGTCAAAGTGGTCAATACACCACTTCAAGGACAATTACTGCCTAATAGTCCCAAAGTTTTTACACGAAATATTGTGTATAAAAATGTTTTAGTTTAAAAAAATTTTTTGTTTTAGTTTAGTGATAGATATATATATATATAAAAAAAAAAATTAGTTTAGTCATAGATATATAGGACAAAAAAACAAACAAAAAAAATTAGTTTAACCATAGATATATAGATTTCAAGTACTTATTTAGGAAATAGCCACATAACATATATAGTTTTAGTTTTAGATCTTAAATCCTTTATTTAGACAGTTCATAGTATATATATATACAGGGGTGAACCTAGCCTCTCTGCTGCCTGAGGCGAACTACAAAATGGCGCCCCCCCCGCCCAACTCGAGGATGTCAGCGCCATCACATGCACATAGAAGAACCACACAGAAGAATCCAGAACGAGGGTCATTAATGGCAATGGCGGCTTGGCACAAGCTACAGACACACAATGATGGCGGCAGAGCGGTGCTCCTGTAGCTGACATCCTTATAGCACAGGGGGCAGCACTGGTTGACAATCTATTATCTCTGGCACATGCCTACAAAACTCTGGGCAGCTCCAATGTAGCGCTGCCTGGCACTGACTAGTCAGACATGTCCATCATACTGCACCGTCAACACACCACAGGTAACGACCTGCAGTCTAAGCATCAACAAGCCGCCACTGCACTAAGCTGGTAAAATTTCCCAACAGACCATGCCTCTTCTCTGAATTCTTAGCCAATCACAAGTGCTGCACATGGGGCTGTCCAGAGTTAACAGCAGGTGCCGAACAAGTGGGTTAAGGAAGGGATGTGGGAGCGGGAAGGTGGACGAGCAGCACCGACCAACCGCCGCTCGGGAGAAACATGGCTGGATGCCTGTGTGTACCGAGGGCGGCACTGGTCATGGTGTGTAAGATATGGCCAATCTGTCCTGCAGCAGAGGGACAATGCATCCTGCACCAGGGGCATACATAAAAATCATGGGGCCCCATAGCAGAGGTTCCCCCCCCAAAAAAAAAAGAACAGAATATTTGTCTGGGTCACATATGTAAAAATTTCACAACTCTGCAGCCCTTACAAAGTAATTTTTCTCTTATTGAAGCCCCTTGGTTCCTCTTTCATTACCCCCATAAAGTATAATACCAACAAAAGTACCCCACAAACACTGTAGGATCCCCCCCCCCCACAGCGAATTCCTCTACAGGACCCCATGGTATAATGCCCCTCCCCCCAAAGTCCTTCATATATTATAATGCTTCCCTATAGCCCCCCATATGTTATAATGCACCATTCATAGCCCTCCGTATAGTATAATGAACTCCATAGACCTTCATACACCATAAAGCACTGCCAATATACATGACAGCACCCCCACATACATGACAACACCCCCATATACATGACAGCACCCCATAATCCTCCTATATTATAATGCAGATTGTCACTGTTTAAAATAATGAAAGGATACTCTTCATCTCCTCTCTCCTTGAAACCCCTTGCACCTTATCTCTCCTCGCACCCCCCTCTATTCGCAGCTCCCTTCACATCCTGTCTCCTCACACTCCCCTCCATTCGCAGCTCCTCTCTCTTCACAGCTCCCCTCTCTTCGCACCTCCTCTTTACTCGCACCCCCTCTCTCCTTGCAGCTCCTCTCTCCTCGCACCCCCTCTCCTTCCAGCTCCTTGCACCCCCTCTCTCCTTCAGCTCCTCTCCCCCTCTCTCCTTCCAGCTCCTCTCCCCTTGCAGCTCCTAATCGCACCCCCTCTCTCCTTCCAGCTCCTCTCTCCTCCTTGTCGCATCCCCTGTCTCCTGCCAGCTCCTCTCTCCTCCTTGCTCCCCGCACCTCCTCTCCCTTCCAGCTCCTCTCACCCCCTCTCTCCTTCCAGCTCCTCTCTCCTCCTTGTCGCATCCCCTGTCTCCTGCCAGCTCCTCTCTCCTCCTTGCTCCCCGCACCCCCTCTCCCCTTCAAGCTCCTCTCCCCTCCTCTTTCCTTGCAGCTCCTAATCACACCCACTCTCCCCTTCCAGCTCCTCTCACCCCCTCTCTCTCCTGGCACCCCCTCTCTTCTCAGACTCCTCTAATTGCATCCCTCTCCCCTCCTCGCAGCTCCTAATCGCACCCTCTCTCTCCTGCCAGCTCCTAGCTCCTCGCTCCTCCGCTCTCCTCTCACCTCCTTCTTTTCACATCCCCTCTGAACTTCCAGCAACTCGCTCCTCCGCTCCCCTCGCAGCTCCGGCCTCTTCCAGCATTTGTCCCGCGCTCTGCCCTGCGGGACGCTGACTGATGACGTCACCGCCCTCTCCATGCAGAGCAGAGCTGCAGGGGGCGGGAGATTTGAAAGCAGGCAGCGGTCGGCGTGCTGCACTGCCTTAGTACATATTGCGGGCGGCGTCGGCGGCGGCAGGGGCCGCGGCTCCCATGCCAGTAACTATCTGCAGGGAGCCTGCCACCTTGCCGCCCCCTGTATAGCGCCGCCTGAGCAAACACTTCATGTTGGCTCATGGTTGATGCGGCCCTGTATATATATATGAACACACATTTAGTAAAAGATGATAGATGTGTATCATCCAAATTTATGGATTTGGTGATATGAACCACAATCTTAAGCTCCAGCACTATAGGTGCTGAGAAATTTGCATTTCTTTTTTCACCGGGAGAGGTTTTTGTGAACAGCTGAGAGACGGGTGGGATGGCTGTTCACACACATCTCCATCTCAAGGTGTGTTCTGTACAAATAGATAGATAGTTTCATAGATAGATAGAAAATTAGAGCTTTAGCTTTAACATCAGCATTTTTCGGCTATTTGTGGAAGTTTTGGTGGAAAAAAACACAATTTCTGCACTTCCTCCCTCATCTACAGCACACTTGCCGTAAGCTGCATGCAATTTGTATTGAATTTGTGGTTCACTTGCAGCAGGTGCCACATACGTGGTTTCGGCAGTTTCGGCCGCAAAAACCGCACTGACCTGCGGTTTTGTAGCGGCTGCATTTCGTGCACCTGCCGAGGCCACGTGTGCCTCATTTATGGCAGGTTAACCGCAAGTTCCGTATACATTGCATCAGAATTGCTGCAAGTGTGTCGCAAGTAAGCCCTTAGGTGTCAAGTGCGGAAATTGTATTTATTATATCCCCACCTTCTACTAATAGCTGAAAAATGCTGCTCTAAAACAGCTTTTAGTCTTCATAAATAGGAATTAGTTAGAGTAGGGACCCATCAGACGTAGGGCCACCTTGACGTGGTTTATGGGCAAACACAAACTGGCTGATACGCACAATATCAATATTGATTTTTTAAATCAAGCTACTTACTGAGTATCAAATATTAACCAGTCGGTGTACCAAGAGCCCTACAATATAATAATTCAATTGTCCACAAATGAAATTCATCCTACAACTATACATAGTTGATGAATAGATATCATCAATTAATTGTATGATTCTTAATTTTTTTTAAAATAAACTATATATAGATTCTAGACTACCCTATTCTTTAGAATCGGGCCGCCATCTAGTAGATAAATAAATGACAAGGCTTCTCCTATACTTTGTAATGTTAAATACAGATAGCACATGGATGGCACACATGGATGCCATCCGTGTGCTGTATATGTCTTTTCCAGACTTATAGACTTGTCTTGGCCCTTTTCAACCATGATACAGTAGAAAAACAAAACAAAAAACAGACATGTCTCAGTTTTGCACAGACGCACCAACATTTTTGTATCCATTAAAAACAAGGACATCTGAATGGGGGCCTTAAGGCCCAGTCACACATAACCAACATCACAAAGCACTCACTGATCTCAGGGAGACCAGTCAAGGAAAACACTGAGGGCAGCCGGCTAAAGCGCTCAAACACAGTGAAATCCATGATGCATTGCTCCCTGGGAATTTGAATATGCAAATGGAGTCCGTGGAGCCTCGATTAAGAGTCTCAAACACGGGACTAGCCAGATATTCCTCCAGGGAAGGACCTAGCCCTGGAGTGGAATCTTTGCGGAGACCACCATAACCACCATATTAAGTGGCCCTTTTAGTCAATATCCCACTCAGTTACGAGTTACACATAACGACGCACCAGCGACCCCGTTAACGATAACGGTGCGCAGAGATCGCTGGTGCATCATTTTCATATCGCTGGTAAGATGTCAAACAGGTATCTCACCAGCGATGTTAAAAACGACGCACTAGCGATTCATAATTATACTGAGGTCGTTGGGAATTGTCACTCCATAGCGTAACATTGAGATTGTTGGTCATTGTCCCTGTCAAACACAAAGATGTAGCAGCGCAAGGACGTAGAAATGACCAAGAGCAGTGTGTAACGATCAACGATCTTACAGCAGGGGCCAGATCATTGGTGCGTGTCACACAGAACGACATCGCTAATGGGATCGCTGTTGCATCACGAAATCTGTGACGCAACAGCAATCTCGTTAGCAATCTCTTTATGTGTGACAGGGCCTTTAGTCTAAATTGACAGTAAGGGGCGTGACCACTTATAGTGCCTAGGGCAGCATGAAGGCCTAATATGGCCCTATACAGTATACACTACCGTATATAAAAAAACACATGCATGTATTTCTCACTACTTAACATGAAATCAGAATAAACTTTTTTCCTTTTAGGTCAATTAGGATTACCATAATTATTTATATTTGCCAAATGTCAGAATAATGAGAAAAATAATGTTTTTGACATTTTTATTACTGTCTGCAAAGTCAGAAGATTACATACGGTACATTTCATTAGTATTTATTACCATTGCCCTTAAACTGTCTGACTTGGGTCAAATGTTTTGGATATTATTCTTATCTAATATATAATTGCCGTAGCGCACTTCCGTCATATTCGGCGCTACTTCCGTCGTCGTGGATGTGGCTGCCAAAGTGACGGAAGTGTGTTAGGGACACACACACACACACACACACACACACACACACACACACCACACACACACACACACTCCAGTATACTTACCCCGCCGCCATCCTGCTACACCGCTCCCGCCATGGCTCCTCCCACCTCGCGGGGCTCCCGCCATGGCTCCGCCCACCTCGCGGGGCTCCCGGAATGGCTCTGCCCACCTCGCGAGACTCCCGCCATGGCTCCGCCCACCTCGCGGGACTCCCGCCATGGCTCCGCCCACCTAGCCTGCGCTGACAACAGAGCCTACTTCCTGCGCTGACCACAGAGCCGCCGTCCTCTGCTGACCACAGAGCCTCCTTCCTGTGCTGACCACAGAGCCTCCTTCCTGCGCTGACCACTCGACCACAGAGCCTCCTTCCTGCGCTGACCACAGACCCGCTGTCCTCTGCTGACCACAGAGCCTCCTTCCTGCGCTGACCACTCTGCCTCCTTCCTGCTCTGACCACAGAGCCGCCGTCCTCTGCTGACCACAGACCCGCCGTCCTCTGATGACCACAGACCCGCCGTCCTCTGCTGACCACAGAGCCCCCGTCCTCTGCTGACCACAGAGCCCCCGTCCTCTGCTGACCACAGAGCCCCTGTCCTCTGCTGACCACAGAGCCGCCGTCCTCTGCTGACCACAGAGCCCCCGTCCTCTGCTGACCACAGAGCCCCCGTCCTCTGCTCACCACAGAGCCCCCGTCTTCTGCTCACCACAGACCCGCTGTTCTCTGCTCATCACAGAGCCGCCGTCCTTTGCTGACCACAGAGCCGCCGTCCTCTGCTGACCACAGAGCCGCCGTCCTCTGCTGACCACAGAGCCGCCCTCCTCTGCTGACCACAGACCCGCCGTCCTCTGCTGACCACAGAGCCGCCGTCCTCTGCTGACCACAGAGCCGCTGTCCTGCGCTCACCACTCTGCCTCCTTCCTGCGCTGATCACTCTGCCTCCTTCCTGCGCTGATCACTCTCTCCGCCGTCCTCTGCTGACCACAGAGCCGCCATCCTCTGCTGACCACAGAGCCGCTGTCCTCTGCTGACCACAGAGCCGCCGCCCTCTGCTGACCACAGAGCCACCGTCCTCTGCTGCCCACAGAGCAGCCGTCCTCTGCTGACCACAGAGCCGCCGTCCTCTGCTGACCACAGAGCTGCCGTCCTCTGCTGACCACAGTGCCCCCGTCCTCTGCTGACCACAGAGCCCCCATCCTCTGCTGACCACAGAGCCCCCGTCCTCTGCTGACCACAGAGCCCCCGTCCTCTGCTGACCACAGAGCCCCCGTCCTCTGCTGACCACACAGCCGCCGTACTCTGCTGACCACAAAGCCGCCCTCCTCTGCTGACCACAGAGCCGCTGTCCTGCGCTGATCACTCTGCCTTCTTCCTGCGCTGATCACTCTGCCTCCTTCCTGCGCTGATCACTCTGCCGCCGTCCTCTGCTGACCACAGAGCCCCCGTCCTGCGCTCACCACTCTGCCTCCTTCCTGCGCTGATGACTCTGCCTCCTTCCTGCGCTGATCACTCTGCCTCCTTCCTGCGCTGACCACAGAGCCGCCCTCCTCTGCTGACCACAGAGCCGCCGTCCTCTGCTGACCACAGAGCCGCCGTCCTCTGCTGACCACAGACCCGCCGTCCTCTGCTGACCACAGAGCCGCCGTCCTCTGCTGACCACAGAGCCGTTGTCCTGCGCTCACCACTCTGCCTCCTTCCTGCGCTGATCACTCTGCCTCCTTCCTGCGCTGACCACTCTGCCTCCTCCCTATCCTGCGCTGACCACAGAGCCGCCGTCCTCTGCTGACCACAGAGCCGCCTCCTCTGCTGACCACAGAGCCGCCCGTCCTCTGCTGACCACAGAGCCGCCGTCCTCTGCTGACCACAGAGCCGCCGTCCTCTGCTGACCACAGAGCCGCTGTCCTGCGCTCACCACTCTGCCTCCTTCCTGTGCTGATCACTCTGCCTCCTTCCTGCGCTGATCACTCTGCCGCCGTCCTCTGCTGACCACAGACCCGCCGTCCTCTGATGACCACAGAGCCGCCGTCATCTGCTGACCACAGAGCCGCTGTCCTCTGCTGACCACAGAGCCGCCGCCGCCTCTGCTGACCACAGAGCCGCCTTCCTCTGCTGACCACAGAGCCGCCGTCCTCTGCTGACCACAGAGCCGCCGTCCTCTGCTGACCACAGAGCCGCCGTCCTCTGCTGACCACAGAGCCCCATCCTCTGCTGACCACAGTGCCCCCGTCCTCTGCTGACCACAGAGCCCCCGTCCTCTGCTGACCACAGAGCCCCCGTCCTCTGCTGACCACAAAGCCCCCGTCCTCTGCTGACCACAGAGCCCCCGTCCTCTGCTGACCACACAGCCGCCGTACTCTGCTGACCACAGAGCCGCCCTCCTCTGCTGACCACAGAGCCGCTGTCCTGCACTGATCACTCTGCCTCCTTCCTGCGCTGATCACTCTGCCGCCGTCCTCTGCTGACCACAGAGCCCCCGTCCTGGCCTCACCACTCTGCCTCCTTCCTGCGCTCACCACTCTGCCTCCTTCCTGCGTGACCACTCTGCCTCCTTCCTGCGCTGACCACAGAGCCGCCGTCCTCTGCTGACCACAGAGCCACCGTCGTCTACTGACCACAGAGCCGCCCTCCTCTGCTGACCACAGAGCCGCTGTCCTGCGCTCACCACTCTGCCTCCTTCCTGCGCTGATCACTCTGCCTCCTTCCTGCGCTGACCACAGAGCCGCCCTCCTCTGCTGACCACAGAGCCGCCCTCCTCTGCTGACCACAAAGGCGCCGTACTCTGCTGACCACAGAGCCGCCGTCCTCTGCTGACCACAGAGCCACCGTCCTCTGCTGACCACAGAGCCGCCGTCCTCTGCTGACCACAGAGCCGCCGTCCTCTGCTGACCACAGAGCCCCCCTCCTCTGCTGACCACAGAGCCGCTGTCCTGCGCTCACCACTCTGCCTCCTTCCTGCGCTGATCACTCTGCCTCCTTCCTGCGCTGATCACTCTGGCCGCCGTCCTCTGCTGACCACAGAGCCCCGTCCTCTGCTGACCACAGAGCTGCCGTCCTCTGCTGACCACAGAGCCGCCCTCCTTTGCTGACCACAGAGCCGCCGTCCTCTGCTGACCACAGAGCCGCCGTCTTCTGCTGACCACAAAGCCGCTGTCCTCTGCTGACCACAGAGCCGCCGTCCTCTGCTGACCACAGAGCCACCGTCCTCTGCTGACCACAGAGCCGCCGTCCTCTGCTGACCACAGAGCCGCCGTCCTCTGCTGACCACAGAGCCCCCCTCCTCTGCTGACCACAGAGCCCCCCTCCTCTGCTGACCACAGAGCCCCTGTCCTCTGCTGACCACACAGCAGCCGTCCTCTGCTGACCACAGAGCCGCCGTCCTCTGCTGACCACTGAGCCTCCATCCTGTGCTGACCACTGACCCTCCATCCTGTGCTGAATACTCAATCCTGTGCTGACCACTCAGCCGCCATCCTCTGCTGATCACAGAGCCGCCGTCCTCTGCTGACCACAGAGCCGCCGTCCTCTGCTGACCACAGAGCCGCCGTCCTCTGCTGACCACAGAGCCGCCCTCCTCTGCTGACCACAGAGCCGCCCTCCTCTGCTGACCACAGAGCCACCCTCCTATGCTGACCACAGAGCCGCCCTCCTCTGCTGACAACAGAGCCGCCCTCCTTTGCTGACCACAGAGCCGCCCTCCTATGCTGACCACAGAGCCGCCGTACTCTGCTGACCACAGAGCCGCCCTCCTCTGCTGACCACAGAGCCGCCCTCCTATGCTGACCACAGAGCCGCCGTACTCTGCTGACCACAGAGCCGCCGTATACAGTTCCAACCACTGAGCCACCATATACAGTGCCAACCACTGAGCCACCATATACAGTGCCAACCACTGAGCCACCATATACAGTGCCAACCACTGAGCTACCATATACAGTGCTAACCACTGATCCACAATATACAGTGCTAACCACTCAGCCACCTTACAGTGCTAACCGCTGAGCCACCATATACAGTGCTAACCACTGAGCCACCATACAGTGCTAACCACTGAGCCACCATACAGTGCGAACCACTGAGCCACCATATACAGTGCTAACCACAGAGCCACCATATACAGTGGTAACCACTGAGCCACCATATACAGTGCTAACCACTGAGCCACCATATACAATGCTAACCACAGAGGCACCATATACAGTGATAACCACTGAGCCACCATATATAGTGCTAACCACTGAGCCACCGTATACAGTGCCAACCACTGAGCCACCGTATACAGTGCTAACCACTGAGCCACCATATACAGTGCTAACCACTGATCCACTATATACAGTGCTAACCACTCAGCCACCATAAAGTGCTAACCGCTGACCACCATAACAGTGCTAACCACTGACCACCTAAGTGCTAACCACTGAGCCACCGTACAGTGCTAACCACTGAGCCACCATACAGTGCTAACCACTGAGCCACCATATACAGTGCTAACCACTAAGCCACCGTATACAGTGCCAACCACTCAGCCACCGTATACTCTGCTACCTACTGAGCCACCATATACAGTGCCAACCACTGAGCCACCATATACAGTGCTAACCACTGAGCCACCGTATACAGTGCTAACCACTGAGCCAACATATACAGTGCTAACCACTGAGCCACCATATACTCTGCTACCCACTGAGCCACCATATACAGTGCTAACCACTGAGCCACCATACAGTGCTAACCACTGAGCCACCGTATACAGTGCTAACCACTGAGCCACCATATACAGTGCTAACCACAGAGCCACCATATACAGTGCTAACCACTGAGCCACCATATACAGTGCTACCCACTGAGCCACCATATACAGTGCTAACCACTGAGCCACCATACAGTGCTAACCACTGAGACACCGTATACAGTGCTAACCACTGAGCCACCATATACAGTGCTAACCACAGAGCCACCATATACAGTGCTAACCACTGAGCCACCATATACAGTGCCAACCACTGAGCCACCGTATACAGTGCTAACCACTGAGCCACCGTATACAGTGATAACCACTGAGCCACCGTATACAGTGCCAACCACTGAGCCACCGTATACAGTGCTAACCACTGAGCAACCATACAGTGCTAACCACTGAACCACCATATACAGTGCTAACCACTGAGCCACCGTATACTCTGCTACCCACTGAGCCACCTGTATACACACAATTCATTTCACCGCACTCCCCTAACTATTAGTAAATAAACTATATATGGATTCTAGACTACCCGATTCTTTAGAATCGGGCCGCCATCTAGTCTACTATATAATTGTCTAAGTAGTCTGTCAGTCACAGAAATCGCGCACCAGACAGAGGGCGCGTGAGCACCGCTGTAGCCGGGATACACAGTCTCTCCCCACAGCCCCCAGTTACTCCTGCCCGTGCTACCTGCAGCCCCTTGCCACTCCTGCCCCCCTCCGCTACTCCTGCCCCCCTCCGCTCCTCCTGTTCCCCACCGCTGCTCCTGCCCCTCCTCTGCTCCCCGCGTCCCCCCGCTCTTCCTGCCCCCCTACGCTACTCCTGCCCCCCTCCGTTACTCCTGCCCCCCCCTTGCTCTGCCCCTCCGCTCCCCGCGGCCCCCCCGTTCCCCCCCCGCTCCTCCACGGTGATAATAAAAAAAAAACCCTCAGTGAGGATACTTACCCTCCGCCGGCACACTCCACCTCTGTCTTCTAGCCGTCCTGTCCTGGGAGCTACAAGACAGGTGGAGCGCGGTGGTGGAGAGTAAGTATACTCACTGAGGGTTTTTCTGTTATTATCACCGTGGAGGAGCGGGGGGGGGGCCGCGGGGAGCAAAGGGGAAGAGGGAGGGGGGACACGGGGAGCGTAGGGGGAAGGAGAAGCGCCTCCCCCGCATCCATCCTGCCCTGCCGGCTCCATCCAGCACCCCCACCACCATCCTGTTCCCCCCTGCCACCATCTTGCCCCACCACCACCACCCTGCCCCGCCAGCCCCATCCTGCCCCCCCACCACCACCCTGCCCCGCCAGCTCCATCCTGCACCTCCACCACCATCCTGCCCCCCCCACCACCATCCTGACCCGCCAGCTCTATCCTGGCACGCTCGCCACCATCCTGCCCCGCCGGCTCCATCCTGCCCCACGCGCTCCATCCTGCCCCCCGCCACCATCCTGCCCCCCACCACCATCCTGATCCCCCCGCCACCATCCTGATCCCCCTCACCACCATCATGCCCCGCCGACTCCATCCTGCCCCCCGCATCCATCCTGCCCCCCTGCATCCATCCTGCCTCGCCGCCTCCATCCTACACCCCCACCACCATCCTGCTACCCACCACCACCATCCTGCCCCGCCAGCTCCATCCTGCCCCCAGCCACCATCCTGCCCCGCTGGCTCCATCCTGCTCCCCCACCACCATCCTGCCCCTCCGGCTCCATCCTGCCCCTCCGGCTCCATCCTGCCCCACCGGCTCCATCCTGCCCCACCCCCCGCCACCATCCTGCCCCACTGGCTCCATCCTGCCCCCCCCGCATCTGTCCTGCCCTGCTCGCTCCATCCTGCCCCGCTCGCTTCATCCTGCCCCCCCGCCACCATCCTTTCCCACTCACCACCATCCTGCCCCCCTCCATCCTGCTCCTCCGGCTCCATCCTGCCCCGCCGGCTCCATCCTGCATCCCCACCACCATCCTACCCCCCCGCCACCATCCTGCCCCGCAGGCTCCATCCTACCCGCCGGCTCCTACCTGCCCCGCCGGCTCCTACCTGCCCCGCCGGCTCCATCTTTCCCCGCCGGCTCCATCCTGCCCCCCCTGCCACCATCCTGCCCCACTGGCTCTATCCTGCCCCCCTGCATCCATCCTGCCCCGCTCGCTCCATCCTGCCCCCCGACACCATCCTGCCCCACCGGCTCCATCCTGCCCCCCCTGCATCCATCCTGCCCCGCTCGCTCCATCCTGCCCCTCCGGCTCCATCCTGCCCCACTGGCTCCATCCTGCCCCACCCCCCGCCACCATCCTGCCCCACTGGCTCCATCCTGCCCCCCCCCGCATCTGTCCTGCCCTGCTCGCTCCATCCTGCCCCGCTCGCTTCATCCTGCCCCCCGCCACCATCCTTTCCCACTCACCACCATCCTGCCCCCCTCCATCCTGCTCCTCCAGCTCCATCCTGCCCCGCCGGCTCCATCCTGCCCCGCCGGCTCCATCCTGCATCCCCACCACCATCCTACCCCCCAGCCACCATCCTGCCCCGCCGGCTCCATCCTACCCGCCGGCTCCTACCTGCCCCGCCGGCTCCATCTTTCCCCGCCGGCTCCATCCTGCCCCCCCTGCCACCATCCTGCCCCACTGGCTCTATCCTGCCCCCCTGCATCCATCCTGCCCCGCTCGCTCCATCCTGCCCCCCCGCCACCATCCTGCCCCACCGGCTCCATCCTGCCCCCCCCCGCATCCATCCTGCCCCGATCGCTCCATCCTGCCCCGCTCGCTTCATCCTGCTCCCCGCCACCATCCTGCCCCACTCGCCACAATCCTGCCCCACCCATCCTGCTCCTCCGGCTCCATCCTGCCCCGCCGGCTCCATCCTGCCCCGCTGGCTCCATCCTGCATCCCCACCATGATCCTGCCCCCCCGCCACCATCCTGCCTCGCCAGCTCCATCCTGCCCCCCACCATCATCCTGCCCCGCCGGCTCCATCCTGCCCCGCCAGCTCCATCCTTCCCCGCCAGCTCCATCCTGCCCCCCCGCCACCATCCTGCCCCACTGGCTCCATCCTGCCTCCTGCATCCATCCTGCCTCACTCGTTCCATCCTGCCCTGCTCGCCACCATACTGCCCCGCTCGCCACCATACTGCCCCGCTCGCTCCATCCTGCCCCCCGCCACCATCCTGCCCCACTCGCCACCATCCTGCTCTCCTCCGGCTCCATCCTGCCCCTCCGGCTCCATCCTGCCTCGCCGGCTCCATCCTGCCCCGCCGGCTCCATCCTGCCATGCCCCCCCACCATCCTGCCCCCTGTGAGGAAGCACCTGGGATGAGGGTGGAGGAACTGGAGTAAAACCCAGGAACACCAAGTTAGGAGAGCCTAGTCAGAGAGAGACAAAAAGAGGTTCAGGTTCGAGTTCCTGGCATGTCGTGAAGGGAGGAAGAACAGAACTCCTAAGCCGAAACACCCTGAGAGCCAGAGACTGAAACGCCAGCAAGGAAGAACCCGGACCCCAGTGGCCTGTGCCATCGTATGGCTTGTCCGGGTACCAGGCCAAGTACCGGAGAGAGAGAGAAAAAGGGGTTTAAGATGTTCCCGAGCCAACGAGGCACTGAGGGACCGGGTTGGGACCAAGGTGCCGGCCCTGTTGAGGTAGTATGACGCTGGGTGCCCCAGCCATAGAATTAACCGGAGGGTGTGTGTGACAGACTTTGATTTCCATGACACTAGCAGGAGCTCACCTGCGAAGCCTCCAACTGAATCGCTGTGCAGGCAGACACAGCCTGATTGTAAGGGACATTGAACTCTGCTGGCAGCAGTTTAACGTGCGAGCCTCTGTCTCTATGTCTACCCTGGGTATAAAGCCCTACCCGTGGAGGGCTTACCATTCCGGCTGCCTGCCATCACCATCATCCACAGAGGTCTGAATGGCAGCAGTTGCCCACACTGGCCACAAACCACACATGATGTCACAAACATTTTCTACAAACTGTATTTTACCCCTTTTTCTTTATTTTTCTTTCCCCTTTTGTTGCTGCGCCTGAGCCCACAGAGCCGGGTCATGTCACCGTGACACCCAGCAGCCCTCAACTGGATGAAGAGAGGGCCTGGCTCTGTGTACCCCTGCCTGAGGCGCGATAACTTGGCGTTATGAACAGGATTACCAATCCGGTAAAACTGGGTCTTGTGCACCTAGGACAATATTGAATTGTGTTTTTTGGGCTTGAGTAATGGCAGCCCAAAAGGACTAAGCCATGTGCTGGCAGAGGGGCATGCCATGGCCCTTCATCGTGGGCCAGGCCAGCACTTGGCGCCAAAGGATGCCGACACCCCTTCCATTCTCCTGCCATGGGGGAGTGACAAAGACTGTGAGACCCTGTCTGTGGGCGCGATGGCTGACGATGAGGAGAAACAGCAACGCCCTTGAAGGGAGGAGGTGAACAACAACACCACGAGGAGCAGAGGGAGCATGCACAGAAAGTGCACCCGTGAAAGCCCGGTAATGGCGGAATGCAGGGAGTGGAGCAACCCCCCTGGTTCCCCGGAGACTGGCCAGCAGCAAGTCGTGGAGGAGTTGAGCTGCCAGAAGGAGCAAACCCGCATGCAAGAGGACGGTGCCGGAGCAGGTACCCTCGTCCACATGGACTTGTTGGCACCCCTTAGTCCCGGTCCGGGAGTTGTTGGCCCGACTTGGGAATATGATATTGGCCCTGTTCCGGTCAAGCTGAACCCCTAATTCCTGCACCATTAAACCAGGAAGTCCACAGACCAGAGATGAGATGTTGGTGGGAGAACCCCGGGGAGGAGATGTTGGGCTTCCCTGGGGAGGTGGAGGCTGAATGTGAGCAGGTCGAGGTGATTACTCGGGACAAATTCCTGAGTAGGTGGGTGGCCATATGGGAGTCCCAGAAGGTGGATCAGCGGGCTTAGAAACAGGCAACCATTGCCCATACCATTGAGGCCAAAGTAGCAGCCTGGGCAGCTCCCATTCATCAGTAAGGCCCTATGTCGGAAAGGGGTCGTCACAGCCTTCTGAAAGAGGAAGGGTTGGGGCTTCATCCGGGAGCCCGGAGCCGGTCAGGTCGGAAGGTCTTCGTATCCCGGACCGTTGTGGAAGCGCACCTGCCTCTTGGACACCTGTGCTGGGACTTAAAACCCAGGGACAGATTGACATTTGTGCGCCAGGAAGGAGCGCTGGGTCCTTACACTCTATTTGTCTGCCGAGTCCAGCCGGATGAGGCTGACTCTTACCTTCTCCTAAACGTATCTAAAGGGTTTAGAATGCGCAAATAGGGTCTTATCTTTTATAGATAGATGTGTGATGATAATATTAGTATTGCTCACCTGGTGTGGTTGGGTAGCACTAGGGATGGGCGAATCTACTCGCTAGGACTCGTTACTCGGTGAGTAGTAAGGGACTCGCAGGACTCGGTACTTTACGAGTTTCCCAGTGATTACTCGCACGAGTCCAATGCAAATCAATATCAATCCTAGTTTTGTCAGAAACGCTGACAAAACTAGGATTGCCATTGTTTGCATTAGACTCGGCTACTGTGCCAGTGATAGCAGGGAAACTCGCAAAGTAACTGCTGTTTCTTTGCGAGCCGAGTCCAGCTGTCTGCTCTGTGCAGCTCCAGGGTCCTAGAGCCCGCCTGCTCACAGAGATGATGTAGCAGTGCTGAGATTGTTCTCAGTCTGCTCATTCCCTGTGCATAGACATCTATATCTATGCACAGGGGATGTAGCAGAGAGGACATCGCGTTTTGGACTACGTCGGACGGAAGAGGATTTTTTTAATTAAAGATTGAGTCCCTAATGGCTTTTTTTTTATTTCAAATAAAATTTTTTCTCTGTGTTGTGTTTTTTTAACCCTTTATTGGGGATTCTTAGTTGCTGGGTCAAACGTGGCCTGACATTAAGAATCTCGGGCTTAATACCAGCTTGTATAACAAAGCTGGTATTAACCCCTTTATTACCCAGCGTGCTACCGCCACCAGGGCCGCTGGAAGAGCGGGGTTCAGCGCCAGAGGATGGCGCTTCAATGAACGCGCCATCTTCTGGGGTGGCTGCGGGCTGCAATTTGCAGCGGGGGGTGCCCAGAAAGCTTGGGCATCCCTGCGCTGCGGATTCCAGCCCCCAGCTGCTTAGCTGTACCTGGCTAGACATAGAAATTGCGCGGAGCACCACAAATTTTTTTTTTATTATTTCATGAATTTCAGAGTTAGAGTCTCAGAGTCAGAGTCTCAGAGTCAGAATCTCAGAATTTCATGAAATAATTAAAAAAAAATGCGTGGGGATCCGCGCAATTTCTATGTCTAGCCAGGTACAGCTAAGCAGCTGGCGGCTGGAATCCGCAGCGCAGGGATGCCCAAGCTTTCTGGGCACCCCCCGCTGCAAATTGCAGCCCGCAGCCGCCCCAGAAGATGGCGCGTTCATTGAAGCGCCATCCTCTGGCGCTGAACCCCGCTCTTCCAGCGGCCCTGGTAGCGGTGGCACGCTGGGTAATAAAGAGGTTAGGGCCAGCTTTGTATTATCAGCTGGCCCTAAGCCCGAAATTTATGGCGGTCATGCCAGTATTAGACATGACTGCCATGAATTTCTATTAAATTGTTTTAAAAAAACACAACACAAAGAAAATTTTTTATTAGAAATAAAAAAAAAAAGCCATTAGGGACTCCATCTTTAATTAAAAAAATCCTCTTCCGTCCGACGCAGTCCAAAACGCGATGTCCTCTCTGCTACATCCCCTGTGCATAGATATAGATGTCTATGCACAGGGAATGAGCAGACTGAGAACAATCTCAGCTCTGCTACATCATCTCTGTGCACAGACATTCATGTCTTTACACAGGGAATGAGCAGACTGAGAACAATCTCAGCTCTGCTACATCAGGCAGCAGGCGGGCTCTAGGACCCTGGAGCTGGCAGCCAGCACACTGAGCAGACAGGACTCTTATCTGTGCGAGTTTCCCAGCGATTACTTACAAAGTAAACGAGTCCAATGCAAATAAATAACAAAACTAGGATTGCTTCAGGCTGAAGCTTCCGAGACACATCTGCGATTTGTAAATCTCACACTACTCGCTATTACTCGCTTCCCCATTCATTAACATTGGACTAGCTAGACTCGCAACGAGTAGCGAGTCCCAGGCTCGGACTCGCTAGAGTTAAGCGATTCCGAGTAATTTAGGATTCGCCCATCACTATGTAGTACACAACCAGCGTAATTGCTGAGAAACAACAGCTGCTGCAGGGACCGTACTTCCACAGGATGCGGTGCTCAAATCACAAGGTTTTTCGGACGAAGTACCTTTATGTCTGCGCTGCTGTCAGGAAGATATACCAACGACACTGGACGTCTAGGTATTGGTGATATAGATTTATTTCCAACGCGTTTCGGAGCCACGTGCTGAGGAAGGAGCTCGGCACGTGGATCTGAAACGCGTTGGAAATAAATCTATACCACCAATACCTAGACGTCCAGTGTCGTTGGTATATCTTCCTGATAGCAGCGCGGACATAAAGGTTCTTCGTCCGAAAAACCTTCTCCTAAATGGGCACCTTTTTGGTTTACCTTCTCCTAAACAGGCACAATCCTGAAATTCCCAAAAAGTTGCAAAAGAGGCACAGAAGTCCCTAAACGGGCCCGGGATGTAAAAAAGTCAATGGAGAATTACCAGAAATTTCAAAGGTCATCCGTGGTGGTTCACTCATTCTATATAGTAGAATATAGGGACTGATGGGGAAATTTAGGTGTGGGGGTTACGGGACGCTTAAAAACGCCATAAAGAGGCCGAAAATTAGCAAAAATTTTGTTCGGGGGTCTGGGAAGCTTCTGTCGCTTATCCGAGCACTCTGCAACCTGATATAACACTTCTAAGAGGGTCTACGTAAAAAAAACGTACAACTAGCATTCCCCTAAAACCACTAATTAATCACTTTTTATGGTTATTTAGCAGGTACATCCTGTGAAATTTTAGGAACATGTGTATTCTTTTACAATTCCACAAGATGTCGCTGTTGGATCGCTTAAAAGATCTTGTCATATGCAATGTAAAACTCCAGATGGCAACCTTGCTCTTTTAATGTGCAAAATGTGATCAATTAGCCATTCCTCCTCAACAAAACTGCCCATTTCTACATAGTCAGCAGACTCTTTTCTGCAGATGATCATATTTAATCAAATTAGGAAAAGCAGACTTCAATGTTTGATTGTAGATTGTATCCTACAGATTGTAGCTTAGAACAAATTATATATAAATTATATATATATCTACTTATATAATCGGGAGTTGGGAATTCGGGCGTTGTAGCCGCATCCCAAGCTCCTTAGCGGCACTGCGAGCGATGACGCGCAGCGTCATCGCAAGCCGCAGCCGCACTACTGTAAAAAAAACCAAAACATTTCCTCACCTCTCCCCGAGCCCCCGCCGTCTCCCGCCGTCTTCCTCCAGGCTCCCGGTGGCTCCCGCAGGCTCTCGGTGCCTGCAGAGCTCTTCTACAGCAGTACAAGACCTGTGGTGATGTCAGAGTCACGTGACACCAGCTTACTCCATGGTAACCTCCGGTCACGTGACTCTGACATCACCGCAGGTCCTGTACTGCTGTAGAAGAGCTGTGCAGGCACCGGGAGCCACCGGGAGCCTGGAGGAAGATGGCGGGGGCTTGGGGTGAGGTGAGCATAATATTTTATTATTTTTTTTAACCCCTGCCTTGCAGGAGCGCCGGTGCATGTATACTCTGCCACCACCACACACGCCTATATACTCTGCCACCACCACCACAGACGCCTGTATACTCTGCCACCACCACCACAGACGCCTGTATACTCTGCCACCACCACAGACATCTGTATACTCTGCCACCACCACACACACCTGTATACTCTGCCACCACCACACACACCTGTATACTCTGCCACCACCACACACGCCTGTATACTCTGCCACCACCACCACACACGCCTGTATACTCTGCCACCACCACCACACACGCCTGTATACTCTGCCACCACCACAGACACCTGTATATTCTGCCACCACCACACACACCTGTATACTCTGCCACCACCACACACGCCTGTATACTCTCCCACCACCACAGACACCTGTATACTCTGCCGCCACCACACACACGCCTGTATACTCTGCCACCACCACCACACACGCCTGTATACTCTGCCGCCACCACAGACACCTGTATACTCTGCCACCACCACACATGCCTGTATACTCAGCCGCCACCACAGACACCTGTATACTCTGCCGCCACCACACACGCCTGTATACTCTGCCACCACCACACACGCCTGTATACTCTGCCACCACCACAGACGCCTGTATACTCTGCCACCACCACACATGCCTGTATACTCTGCCACCACCACCACACACACCTGTATACTCTGCCACCACCACAGACACCTGTATACTCTGCCACCACCACACACACCTGTATACTCTGCCACCACCACACATGCCTGTATACTCCTGCCACCACCACAGACGCCTGTATACTCTCCCACCACCACATACACCTGTAATACTCTGCCCCGCACCACACACGCCTGTATACTCTGCCACCACCACAGACACCTGTATACTCTGCCACCACCATACACGCCTGTATACTCTGCCACCACCACCACCACACACGCCTTTATACTCTGCCACCACCACCAGACACCTGTATACTCTGCCACCACCACCCCACACGCCTGTATACTCTGCCACCACCACCACACACACCTGTATACTCTGCCACCACCACCACACACGCCTGTATACTCTGCCACCACCACAGACACCTGTATACTCTGCCACCACCATACACCCCTGTATACTCTGCCCACCACCACACATGCCTGTTATCTCTCCACCACCACCCCACACGCCTGTATACTTTGCCGCCACCAACCACACACGCCTGATATCTCTGCGCCACCACCACACACGCCTGTATACTCTGCCGCCACCACCACAGATGCCTGTATACTCTGCCGCCACCACCACAGATGCCTGTATACTCTGCCGCCACCACCACAGACACCTGTGTACTCTGCCACCACCACAGACGCCTGTGTACTCTGCCACCACTACAGACGCCTGTAATACTCTGCCAACACCACAGACGCCTGTATACTCTGCCAACACCATAGACGCCTGTATACTCTGCCACAGCCACAGACACCTGTATACTCTGCCACCGCCACAGACACCTGTATACTCTGCCACCACCACAGACACCTGTATACTCTGCCACCACCACAGACACCTGTATACTCTGCCACCACCACAGACCCCTGTATACTCTGCCACCACCCCAGACGCCTGTATACTCTGCCGCCACCACCACAGACACCTGTATACTCTGCCACCACCACAGACACCTGGATACTCTGCCGCCACCACACACGCCTGTATACTCTGCCACCACCACACACACCTGTATACTCTGCCACCACCACAGACCCCTGTATACTCTGCCACCACCCCAGATGCCTGTATACTCTGGAACCACCACCACAGACACCTGTATACTCTGCCACCACCACACAAGCCTGTATACTCTGCCACCAACCACACACACCTGTATACTCTGCCACCACCACAGACCCTGTATTCTCTGCCACCACCCCAGATGCCTGTATACTCTGGAACCACCACAGACGCCTGTATATTCTGGAACCACCACAGACGCCTGTATACTCTGGCACCACCACAGACACCTGTATACTCTGCCACCACCACACACGCCTGTATACTCTGCCACCACCACACACGCCTGTATACTCTGCCCCCAACACAACACACCTGTATACTCTGCCACCACCACAGACACCTGTATACTCTGCCACCACCACACACACGTATACTCTGCCACCACCACACATGCCTGTATACTCTGCCACCACCACAGACGCCTGTATACTCTCCCACCACCACATACACCTGTATACTCTGCCACCACCACACACGCCTGTATACTTTGCCACCACCACCACACACACCCTGTATACTCTGCCACCACCCACCAACACGCCTGTATACTCTGCCACCACCACAGACACCTGTATACTCTGCCACCACCATACACGCCTGTATACTCTGCCACCACCACCACCACCACACACGCCTTTATACTCTGCCACCACCACAGACACCTGTATACTCTGCCACCACCACCACACACGCCTGTATACTCTGCCACCACCACCACACACACCTGTATACTCTGCCACCACCACCACACACGCCTGTATACTCTGCCACCACCACAGACACCTGTATACTCTGCCACCACCATACACGCCTGTATACTCTGCCACCACCACCACCACACACGCCTGTATACTCTGCCACCACCACCACACACACGCCTGTATACTTTGCCACCACCACCACACACACGCCTGTATACTCTGCCGCCACCACCACACACCCCTGTATACTCTGCCGCCACCACCACAGATGCCTGTATACTCTGCCGCCACCAGCACAGACGCCTGTATACTCTGCCACCACCACAGACGCCTGTATACTCTGCCACCACCACAGACGCCTGTATACTCTGCCACCACCACAGACGCCTGTATACTCTGCCAACACCACACACGCCTGTATACTCTGCCACCACCACCACACACGCCTGTATACTCTGCCGCCACCACCACAGATGCCTGTATACTCTGCCGCCACCACCACAGATGCCTGTATACTCTGCCGCCACCACCACAGACGCCTGTGTACTCTGCCATCACCACAGACGCCTGTGTACTCTGCCACCACCACAGACACCTGTATACTCTGCCACCACCACAGACACCTGTATACTCTGCCACCACCACAGACACCTGTATACTCTGCCACCACCACAGACACTTGTATACTCTGCTCCCACCACCACACACGCATGTATACTCTGCCACCACCACACACACCTGTATACTCTGCCACCACCACAGACCCCTGTATATTCTGCCACCACCCCAGACGCCTGTATACTCTGGAATCACCACCACAGACACCTGCATACTCTGCCACCACCACACACGCCTGTATACTCTGCCACCACCACACACCTGTATACTCTGCCACCACCACAGACCCCTGTATACTCTGCCACCACCCCAGACGCCTGTATACTCTGGAACCACCACAGACGCCTGTATACTCTGGAACCACCACAGACGCCTGTATATTCTGGAACCACCACAGACGCCTGTATACTCTGGCACCACCACAGACACCTGTATACTCTGTCACCACCACAGACACCTGTATACTCTGCCGCCACCACCAAAGATGCCTGTATACTCTGCCGCCACCACCACAGACACCTCTATGCTCTGCCGCCACCACCACACACAACTGTATGCTCTGCCGCCACCACCACACACGCCTGTATACTCTGCCGCCACCACCACACACGCCTGTATACTCTGCCGCCACCACCACAGATGCCTCTATACTCTGCCGCCACCACCACAGATGCCTGTATACTCTGCCACCACCACACACGCCTGTATACTCTGCCACCACCACAGATGCCTGTATACTCTCCCGCCACCACCACACACGCCTGTATACTCTGCCACCACCACAGACGTCTGTATACTCTGCCACCACCACAGACGCCTGTATACTCTGCAACCATCAAAGATGCCTGTATACTCTGTATACCTCCTCACCCACAGCCTACTATAGGGGTGGCTGTGCAGCATCCCCCACCCACCCTCCGGTCCTCAGCAGCGACTAAAGGGGCGGCGGTGCTGGCCTCTGACAGCACCCCCCTCCACCCCCACCACCACACCCGCCTGTATACTCTGCCACCACCACAGACACCTGTATACTCTGCCACCACCACAGACACCTGTATACTCTGCCACCACCACAGACACCTGTATACTCTGCCACCACCACAGCCGCCTGTATACTCTGCCACCACCACAGCCGCCTCTATACTCTGCTACCCGCAGAGCCGCCTGTATACTCTGCTACCCACAGAGCCACCTGTATACTCTGATACCCACAGAGCCCTTTCTATACTCTGCTACCCACAGAGCTGCCTGTATACTCTGCTACCCACAGAGCCGCCTGTATACTCTGCTACCCACAGAGCCGCCTGTATACTCTGCTACCCACAGAGCCACCTGTATACTCTGATACCCACAGAGCCCTTTCTATACTCTGCTACCCACAGAGCCGCCTGTATACTCTGCTACCCACAGAGCCGCCTGTATACTCTGCTACCCACAGAGCCGCATGTATACTCTGCTACCCACAGAGCCGCCTCTATACTCTGCTACCCACAGAGCCGTCTGTATACTCTGCTACCCACAGAGCCGCCTGTATACTCTGCTACCCACAGAGCCGCCTCTATACTCTGCTACCCACAGACGCCTGTATACTCTCCCACCACCACAGACACCTGTATACTCTGCTGCCACCACACACGCCTGTATACTCTGCCGCCACCACCACACACGCCTGTATACTCTGCCGCCACCACAGACACCTGTATACTCTGCCGCCACCACACACCTGTATACTCTCCCACCACCACACACGCCTGTATACTCTGCCACCACCACAGACGCCTGTATACTCTGCCACCACCACACACGCCTGTATACTCTGCCACCACCACCACACACGTCTGTATACTCTGCCACCACCACAGACACCTGTATACTCTGCCACCACCACACACACCTGTATACTCTGCCACCACCACACACACGCCTGTATACTCTGCTACCCACAGAGCCGCCTGTATACTCTGCTACCCACAGAGCCGCCTGTATACTCTGCTACCCACAGAGCCGCCTGTATACTCTGCTACCCACAGAGCCGCCTCTATACTCTGCTACCCACAGAGCCGCCTGTATACTCTGCTACCCACAGAGCCGCCTGTATACTCTGCTACCCACAGAGCCGCCTCTATACTCTGTACCCACAGAGCCGCCTGTATACTCTGCTACCCACAGACCCGCCTCTATACTCTGCTACTCACACAGCCGCTTGTATACTCTGCTACCCACAGAGCCGCCTCTATACTCTGCTACCCACACAGCCACCTCTATACTCTGCTACCCATAGAGCCGCCTGTATACTCTGCTACCCACAGAGCCGCCTCAATACTCTGTTAACCACAGAGCCGCCTCGATACTCTGCTACCCACAGAGCCGCCTGTATACTCTGCTACCCACAGAGCCGCCTCTATACTCTGCTACCCACAGAGCCGCCTGTATACTCTGCTACCCACAGAGCCACCTGTACAATCTGCTACCCACAGAGCCTTCTCTATACTCTGCTACCCACACAGCGGCCTGTATAATCTGCTACCCACAAACCCGCCTGTATACTCTGCTACCCACAGACTCGCCTGTATACTCTGCTACCCACAGAGCCGTCTGTATACTTTGCTACCCACAGAGCCGCCTGTATAATTTCCTACCCTCAGAGCCGTCTGTATACTCTGCTACCCACAGACCCGCCTGTATACTCTGCTACCCACAGAGCCCCCTGTATACTCTGCTACCCACTGACCCGCCTGTATACACACAATTCATTTCACCCTGCTCCCGATGCAATTGCATCGGGCCTTTTTACTAGTCTAATATATAAAGCTGAATGTGTGTATGTGAGTGTGTGTATATCCGGGATTGGCATCTACACCGTCGCAACTACAGCCACAAAATTTTGCACAGTCACACGTCTGGACCCCGAGAGCGTCATAGGCTATGTTGTGAGGTGAAATTTTAACCCTGTGTGTTCCAGTTCACCAAACAATTTTTGCCCTATCTACATAATGGGGAAAAAGGGAAAGGAAACGTGTGGGAGGAATATCGACAGCTGCCAGCTACAGCTACAAAAATTTGCACAGTCACACGTCTGGACCCCGGGAGTGTCATAGGCTATGTTGTGAGGTGAAATTTTAACCCTGCGCGTTCCAGTTTACCAAACAATTTTGCCCCTATCTACATAATGGGGAAAAAGTGAATGGAAAATGTTGGAGGAAAATCAACAGCTGTCAGCTATAGAGACAAAAGTTTGCCCAGTGACACGTCTGGACCCCGGGAGCGTCATAGGCTATGTTGTGAGGCAAAATTTTAACCCCGCGCATTCCAATTCACCAAACTATTTTGCCCCTATCTACATAATGGGGAAAAAGTGACAGTTACCAGTTGACAGTTGTGAATGAGAGGGGTTTAATGATAGCACTAAAGACTAACAGCACATACCAGCATATAGTCACTAAGGTGGGGCACCAACATGAGATTTTCACCACACACGGGGACATGTATACACACCACACGCACACAAAGAGTAACAGCAAGTGTATAGTCGCTAAAGTGCAGCCCCAACATTGGATACTCACCACACACCCGAACAAACACACACACACCACAAAGAGACACACACAACACAGAGACACACACCACACAGACCCTCCCCCCACAGGGACACACACACATAGCCACCCTATAGGGATACATGCACTCACCCCACAGGGACACACACACCACAAAGAGACACACACACACATCACACAGACCCCCCCACAGGGACACACACACATACACACCCTCTGGGACACATGCACTCACCCCACAGGGACACACAAACACCACAAAGACACACATAACACAGACACACACACCACACAGACCCTCCCCCACAGGGACACACACACATACACACCCTATAGGGACACATGCACTCACCCCTCAGGGACACACACACACCACAAAGAGACACAAACAACACTGAGACACACACACCCCACACAGACATCCCCCCCACAGGGACATACACACCCTATAGGGACACATGCACTCACCCCACAGGGACACACACCACAAAGAGACACATACAACAGAGACACACAATACACAGACCCCCCCACACAGGGACACACACATACACACCCTATAGGGGCACATACACTCACCCCACAGGGACACACACCACAAAGAGACACACACAACAGAGACACACACCACACAGACCCCCCCCCACAGGGACACACACATACACACCCCAGGGACACACACACCACACAGACAGACACAGATGTGCACAAATCACCTCACACAACTCGCCTCATACGTGTGCTATCTTTATTTTCCAAACATAAACATCTGATTCAAAACAGCCAATGTGCCACACATGTGCCATATAGGGAATTAATCAAGCTACTTGGGAAAAGGTGTGTAGAGGTCCACGCTGCCAGACTGACTCGCATCAAAAGAAGACACTGGCAGATGAAGTGTTGATCAGATCCTTCTTTTATTCACCGACGCGTTTCGGTGCCCACTTGGCACCTTCAGATGAAGTGTTGATCAGATCCTTCTTTTATTCACCGACGCGTTTCGGTGCCCACTTGGCACCTTCATCAGGGATCAATCCCTGATGAAGGTGCCAAGTGGGCACCGAAACGCGTCGGTGAATAAAAGAAGGGTCTGATCAACACTTCATCTGCCAGTGTCTTCTTTTGATGTGAGTCAGTCTGGCAGCGCGGACCGCTACACACCTTTTCCCAAGTACCTTGATGCTTTTCCACTTGTGAGTGGTTCGGTGGAGGTCCAGCAGCAGCCATCAGGATATTATTCCTAACAAGCCTTCAAACCAGTTGTGGGTGACACAACTGGATCAGGTGAGTGGGTCGCTTTGCTCACTGGGTTGTCAAACTAGTGTCTAGTGATAAGGGCACTATTGCGCCTCTTGTTCCCCCTCCCCTTTTGTATTTATATAGGGAATTAAGGCAGATGTCAGTCACATGAGCTGTCTATTATGTGTATGTGTGAGGTAACATATACTGCCCGGCCAGGGGGAGGGTTTACTGTTGGCTGGAGATTTATTAGGCTTCCTATAGCAATCAATCACAGCTCAGGTTCTATTTTCCTACAGGTCATTAATATGACATATTCAAATTCTATTTTGTTATAGCTAACAGCAGTTATTTATTAACTCGGGCGTAGCCGGGTACTACAGCTAGTCTAATATATAAAGCTGAATGTGTGTATGTATGTGTGTATGTATGTATATCCGGGATTGGCATCTACACCATCGCAACTACAGCCACAAAATTTTGCACAGTCACACATCTGGACCCCGAGAGCGTCATAGGCTATGTTGTGAGGCGAAATTTTAACCCTGCGCATTCCAGTTCACCAAACAATTTTGCTCCTATCTACATAATGGGGAAAAAGTGAAAGGAAAAGTGTGGAAGGAAAATCGACAGCTGCCAGCTACAGCCACAAAATTTTGCATAGTCACACATCTGGACCCCGAGAGCGTCATAGGCTATGTTGTGAGGCGAAATTTTAACTCTGCGCTTTCCAATTCACCAAACAATTTTGCCCCTATCTACATATTGGGGAAAAAGTGACAGTTACCAGTTGACAGTTGTGAATGAGAGGGTCTTAATGACAGCGCCAAAGACTAACAGCATATACCAGCATATAGTCACTAAGGTGGGGCCCTAACATGGGATATTCACCACGCATGGGGATATGTATACACACCACACGCAGACAAAGAGTAACAGCAAGTGTATAGTCGCTAAGATGCAGCCCCAACTTTGGATACTCACCACGCACCCGAACACACACACACCACAAAGAGACACACACAAACACAGAGACACACGCACATCCCATGGACACACACACACCCTATAGCGACACATGCACTCACCCCACAGGGACACACACAACACAGAGACACACACACCACACAGACCCCCCCACAGGGACACACACACACACCCTATAGGGACACATGCACTCACCCCACAGGGACACACACACCATAAAGAGACACACACCAGACTTCCGGTTCCGGCGCCTCCATGAGTGGTCGCGAGTGAGGGAAGCTCCGCAGCCCGCCGCAGTTTACAGGCCTTACCCCCGGGCCCCCGCTGACTAACCCTCTTCACAATGTCCACAATGAGACCGGGACCGCCGGTCACGATGGACCGGTATGTCACTCGCGGTAGCGATGGTAAGGCAGAAGCGAGCGCTCCCAGGCAGGAGGCAGTGCAGGTTGGCACCAAAAAGGTAATGGAGGCTACCAAGGGACAGGAGGGTCTGGAGGATCAAGAAAGCCTCCCACTAGAAAGGCAGAAGGAGACACAGGCTGTGATGGAAGGGCATATCAGCATGAGAGGCTGGGAGATGACAGGCAGCCAGGAACATGCAGCTTTGGCCCAGCAGTTTTCCCAGCAGCATTCCCAGCAGCAGAATGAGGAGGAAGGTGGAAAGAGACGCAGCAGGGAACCTCATGCACAGTTCCCTTCACTTTATCAGCTGGACTTCAACTCTGGCTAGGGAAATGGCCCATTACTTAGCTGACGATTTTAAACAAGTAATTTCTGACTTGGTGATAGCATCCACCCAAGAAATAAAGACTAAAATAGACACTCATGACCAACAACTTCATGAAGCTGAAGCCAGAATCTCCTCAGCGGAAGATAAAGTAATTGACATAGAACGCCAGCTGCAGGACCTCCAGAAACATAGTGAATATACCTTAAACAAGCTTGATGACATCGAGAACAGGTCACGCAGAAGCAATCTAAACCAACTAGAAGAGATCTTTGAGGGGAACTACCTAAAGCATTGGGCCTAACACATAGGTGCAAAACCGAACGCACACATAGAATTGGTCCGCCCAGAGAACCACAGGGAGAAGGAGAGGGTAACAACCCCGCACGAGGTAGAGACACAAACAAAGCCCGCCACGCCATTGCCAAGTACCTAAACCATAGGGACAAGGAAGAGATCTTGCGGGCTTACAAAGCTAAACGTCATCCCCTTGTGGTTATGGGAAATAAAATCCTGGTCTTTGCCGACTATTCTATCGAGGTGACAAGGCGCAGGAGAGCCTTTAGCGAGGTGTGCACAATTCTCTATAAAAGAAATACACGCTTCCAACTGAATTACCCTGCCACCCTAAAATTCCATTCGCCAGAGGGAGTGCTGATGTCCTTCACTGTGCCTGAGGAAGCGATGGCAGAGGTCAAGAAAAACAACGTGTCACCCAGATCCGGAGGATCCAACAGCCCAAGACAGATAGTAGATTCAATTGACTAAAATCAAGACTCTATTAGGTCTTATAGACTGCGCTCGGACTCTGCTCTGGAGGAGGGATCGTCAAGACCTTCAACGCCGAGACAACAGCGACAACCGTCAACAAGATGGAGTAAGAAAAAATGAGCGTGACCTATTTCTCCAAAAGAAGAGTTTTTGGCGCAGTCTTTAACTTGCTGTGGACCTTCATGGATGCCCACTATTGATAGACGGAGGAGATATTTTGTTGATGCTGTGGGTTTGTTTGGTGTATTTTTTTTTTTTTTTTTTTTTTTTAAGGCAAAGGTTATCTTATTTTCAATAGTTTATTGTAATAATTGCATGCCGACACAGAGTGGCTGTTAGGCCTGGTTGATAATGTTAACAATTTTATGAAGAGGGGAAGGGGGGGAGAGGGATGATGGCTCGGGGTTAGTTGGCCGCTTCAATCTTACTCTTATATATATTCAAAATGTGTGGCGGGCTAGGAGCGGCGGTGACTGTTATCAGAGAGGAAAAAAGAGAAGTCATTTGACTACGTCATGGGGAGGGAGAGATCTAGAAGAAGAGGAGAGAGAGTCCTATTTAAATCTCTGGGAGAGTGCAGGGATGTTTCATCTGTTGCTACACAAATGTCTTTTCTTCCAAAAGCTCAAGTGATAGAAGCCTTTAAAGGTTCCCAATTGTATTGGACGTTTCCGTTTAGACCTAAACGATTCTCCGAGGAAACTGATTGTGCTCCGCTGTCATGGTTAGGTGGGTCTCTTGGAATGTGAAGGAGCTGCGTTCCCCAGCGAAACGCATGATGGTTCTTCGACATCTTAAACGTTTACGTGCAGATGTGGTCATGCTCCAGGAGACCCACCTGACAAGTGAGGATTTTTTTAGACTAAAGAAGATGTGGGTGGGGGAGGTTTACGGCTCCGGGGCGGTCAACAGAAAAGCTGGAGTCCTGATCCTGATCAATAAATCTCTAGCACACACGGTTCTATCTTCTAATGCAGACCAGGAGGGCAGATTGATTCATTTGAATCTACAAATTCAAAAAGACACCTTCAGCATATATAACATTTATGCCCCTAATGTAGCTCAAAAGCCCTTCCTACGGAATCTACAAGCCCAACTACTAATTGATTCGAACCTAATCACCACCCAGATCTAGAACAGATCTGTTGGTGAATCATGAAAACCACACTATATTTTATAAATATGAAAATAGTTTTTATTTTTTTCCACAAGATTCACCACAATTGCATATTAAAAATTGAAGTCAACATTTTTTCATAATTCTATAGGCATACAATAATTATTATTATCATCATAGTCCAAATTTGACAATTGGGGAGCACATCACCACATTGTTCCGTAATAGACCGATCTCTATATTATACAGGGCTAAGGGAGGGGAGCACATCTCCGGACCGAGTACTAACTCTCTAATAAATCATAGGCGGCTGTCACACAGTTCTATATTGCGAACGATATCATTTAAGCGATCTGCTTTTTGATCGCTTAAGCGATATCGTTTGTGCATCGCTGCGTGCAATCAAGCGATTTTACAATGTAAAATCGCTTGATCGCTAGATCGCAGATATGAGAGCCGGAGCTCATATCAAGCGATAAACGCTTGATCAATCTTCTTCATCGTGGTGTGTGACACCACGATGAACGATCTCCCAGCGGCAGAGCCTATGCTGGGAGATGGTATCTATGGTAAACGTCGGGTTACTAAGTGCCGCGTGTCGCCTAGTAACCCGATTGTTACCATAGTTACCAGCGATCTCGCTGGTCCACATCGCTGGTGAGTCTGTCTGTGTGACAGCTCACCAGTGATGTGAGCGATATCGTTAGCGATCGCGCGTGCACGTGATCGCTAACAATATCGCTCACGATATTGATGAGTGTGACGGCCGCCATAAGGTAATCTCTTTTTGTGTGGAAACATTGTGAGTAGTGATGAGCGAGTACTAAAATGCTCAGGTGCTCGAAGCTCGGCCCGAGCATCCCGAGATACTCGTGTACTCGGCCCGAGTACCGAGCCCAATGTTATCCTATGGGTGACACGAGTATTTTTATGAAATGACTGCCGGCAGCATGGAAAAACCCTAAAAATGTCACAAAAGTCTCAGAAGAGTGCTCAAATGACATGGCAACACCATGGGGAAGACTCCTGGAAGCATTTCTCACTCAAAAGTCACAGCTGTGAACAATGTTGTCCGAGTTTCACGCCAATTTTACGGAGTCTCCAGAAAACCTTCCAAAATGACACCAAAATGAACATGAAGCCCTGTCTTGAAATAATGTGCCCATTTTGAGTAACTGGGTCTATTGTAGTATCTTCCTTTGCCAGGGCAGTCCAAAATTGGGAGGTTCACCAATGCCCCTGGATACAGACATGCAGGAGGGCCTGTAAACAAGAACTGGGTGTATTGTAGTATAGCCCTTTGGCCAGGGCAGCCAAAAATTGGAAGGTTCAACAATGACCCATGCATACAGACATGTAGTAGGGCCTGTAACCCTCAAGTGGGTGTATTGTAGTATAGGCCTTTGGCCAGGGCAGCCAAAAATTGGGAGGCTCCTCATTGTCCCTGGATAGAGACGTGCAGGAGGGCCTGTAAACAAGAACTGGGTGTATTGTAGTATAGGCCTTTGGCCAGGGCAGCCAAAAATTGGGAGGCTCCTCATTGTCCCTGGATAGAGACGTGCAGGAGGGCCTGTAAACAAGAACTGGGTGTATTGTAGTATAGCCCTTTGGCCAGGGCAGTCAAAAATTGGGAGGTTCAACAATGACCCATGCATTCAAACATGTAGTAGGGCCTGTAACCCTCAAGTGGGTGTATTGTAGTATAGCCCTTTGGTCAAGCCAGCCAAAAATTGGAAGGTTCAACAATGACCCATGCATACAGACATGTAGTAGGGCCTGTAACCCTCAAGTGGGTGTATTGTAGTATAGCCCTTTGGCCAGCGCAGCCAAAAATTGGGAGGTTCAACAATGACCCATGCATTCAGACATGTAGTAGGGCCTGTAACCCTCAAGTGGGTGTATTGTAGTATAGCCCTTTGGTCAGGGCAGCCAAAAATTGGGAGGTTCAACAATGACCCATGCATACAGACATGTAGTAGGGCCTGTAACCCTCAAGTGGGTGTATTGTAGTATTGCCCTTTGGCCAGGGCAGCCAAAAATTGGGAGGCTCCTCATTGTCCCTGGATAGAGACGTGCAGGAGGGCCTGTAAACAAGGACTGGGTGTATTGTAGTATAGCCCTTTGGCCAGGGCAGCCAAAAATTGGGAGGTTCAACAATGACCCATGCATTCAGACATGTAGTAGGGCCTGTAACCCTCAAGTGGGTGTATTGTAGTATAGCCCTTTGGTCAGGCCAGCCAAAAATTGGAAGGTTCAACAATGACCCATGCATACAGACATGTAGTAGGGCCTGTAACCCTCAAGTGGGTGTATTGTAGTATAGCCCTTTGGCCAGGGCAGCCAAAAATTGGGAGGTTCAACAATGACCCATGCATACAGACATGTAGTAGGGCCTGTAACCCTCAAGTGGGTGTATTGTAGTATAGCCCTTTGGTCAGGCCAGCCAAAAATTGGGAGGTTCAACAATGACCCATGCATACAGACATGTAGTAGGGCCTGTAACCCTCAAGTGGGTGTATTGTAGTATAGCCCTTTGGCCAGGGCAGCCAAAAATTGAGAGGTTCAACAATGACCCATGCATACAGACATGTAGTAGGGCCTGTAACCCTCAAGTGGGTGTATTGTAGTATAGCCCTTTGGCCAGGGCAGCCAAAAATTGGGAGGTTCAACAATGACCCATGCATACAGACATGTAGTAGGGCCTGTAACCCTCAAGTGGGTGTATTGTAGTATAGGCCTTTGGCCAGGGCAGCCAAAAATTGGGAGGCTCCTCATTGTCCCTGGATAGAGACGTGCAGGAGGGCCTGTAAACAAGAACTGGCTGTATTGTAGTATAGCCCTTTGGCCAGGGCAGCCAAAAATTGGGAGGTTCAACAATGACCCATGCATACAGACATGTAGTAGGGCCTGTAACCTTCAAGTGGGTGTATTGTAGTATAGCCCTTTGGTCAGGGCAGCCAAAAATTGGGAGCTTCAACAATGACCCATGCATTCAGACATGTAGTAGGGCCTGTAACCCTCAAGTGGGTGTATTGTAGTATAGCCCTTTGGCCAGGGCAGCCAAAAATTGGGAGGTTCAACAATGACCCATGCATACAGACATGTAGTAGGGCCTGTAACCCTCAAGTGGGTGTATTGTAGTATTGCCCTTTGGCCAGGGCAGCCAAAAATTGGGAGGTTCAACAATGACCCATGCATACAGACATGTAGTAGGGCCTGTAACCCTCAAGTGGGTGTATTGTAGCATTGCCCTTTGGCCAGGGCAGCCAAAAATTGGGAGGCTCCTCATTGTCCCTGGATAGAGACGTGCAGGAGGGCCTCAAAACATTTTTCCCATTGAAAAGGAGCGGGTCTCCTGTCGTTGTAATGCCCATTCTAAAAGAATGGGCGAAAAAATTTACCACTGCGGGTATACCTCAAACAACAGCCTAACTATTGTAACGGTCATCATGGTGTCACATGAGGAGAAGGAGGAGCAGTCCAGCGATTAGCCAAAGTCCTGAAGTGTGTACCCATGGGTGAGTGGAGGTACATGGCAAATTCACATAACAAAATTTTAATTCAGCTGTCATTTGCTGGTGGTGTGGTGAAGTCTGGCCCAATCCAACCCTTGTTCATCTTGATCAGAGTCAGCCTGTCAGCATTTTCAGTTGACAGGCGGGTGCGTTTATCAGTGATGATTCCACCTGCAGCACTGAAAACACGCTCTGATTAAACGCTAGCGGCAGGGCAGGCCAGGACTTCCAAGGCGTAGAGAGCCAATTCATGCCACGTGTCCAGCTTGGAGACCCAATAATTGTAAGGCACAGAGGAATCTCGCAGTACAGTTGTTCGATCTGCAAGGTACTCCTTCAGCATCTGCCCAAACTTAGCATTTCTGGTGGCACTACCCCGCACCTCAGGGGCTGTGGTACGTGAGGGGTTGAGAAAACTGTCCCACATCGTAAAGACAGTTCCCCTACCTCTGGCGGATTGGACTTGTGCCCCTCTCGGCCGTACGCCTTGGTTGTCCACCGAATCCTGACCTATGCCGCTAGCATTTTGTGAGGGGAATGATTTGACTACTTCCGTGACTATGGCCCTGTGGAACTGCTGCATTTCGGCTGACCTCTCCGCCTCAGGAATGAGAGACATAAAGTTCTCCTTGTAGCGTGGGTCTAACAGTATTGCCAACCAGTACTGATTGTCGGCCAAGATGTTCTGAACGCGAGGGTCACGAGCCAGGCAGCTTACCATAAAGTCAGCCATGTGCGCCAGACTCTTAACAGCCATCACTTCAGTATCCAGACCAACACGATGACTGAACATGCTGTCCTCCTCCTCCTCCTCCTGCTCCTCCTCCTCATCTCCCCTGTCCTCTGGCCAGCCACGCTGAATCGAGGGTATGAGTGGTGTGCATGTCATATCCTCAATTTGGCCAGAGAGTTGCTCCATGTCTTCATCCTCCTCCTCCTCGTCATAGTCCTCCACTGCACGTTGTGATGAGATGAGGCTGGGCTGTGTGTTTTCACCCACACCCACTACTGTTTCTTGCTCCAAGTCATCGCGCTCGGCCTGCAATGCATCCTCTTTGATTTTCAGCAGAGACCGTTTTAGAAGGCAGAGTAGTGGTATGGTGACGCTAATAATGGCGTCATCGCCGCTCACCATCTTGGTGAAGTCCTCAAAGTTTTGGAGGACGGTACATAGGTCCGACATCCATCTCCACTCCTCAGGTGTTATGTGTGGAGTTTGACCCATTTCCCGACGGCTTAGGTGATGCAGGTAGTCCACAACTGCCCTCTTCTGCTCACATATCCTGACTAACATGTGCAGAGTTGAATTCCAACGCGTGGGGACATCACACACCAGTCTGTGGGCCGGAAGACGCAAACGGCGCTGAAAGCCGGCAAGGCCGGCTGAAGCAGCAGGTGACTTGCCAAAATGTGCAGACAGACGGCGAACTTTTACCAGCAGTTCAGACACCTCTGGGTATGAATTTACAAACCTCTGAACCACCAGGTTGAACACATGGGCCACGCATGGAACATGCGTCAGCTGGCCTCGCCTCAAAGCTGCCACCAGGTTCCGGCCATTGTCACACACGACCTTTCCTGGCTTTAGGTTCAGAGGTGTGAGCCAGTGATCTGCCTGCTGTTTCAGAGCTGTCCACACCTCTTCTGCATTGTGGGGTTTGTCACCTATGCAGACTAGCTTCAGCACAGCCTGTTGCCGCTTTGCAGAGGCAGTGCTGCAGTGCTTCCAGCTTGGGACTGGTGTGGAGGGTACAGTGGATGAGGATGCGCAGGAGGCTGAGGAGCATGACATTCCGGAGTGTGTAAGAAGTGTGTCGGTGAAACCCTGACCAGAGGTAGGGCCTGCATCCTGTGTGGAAGAGTGTTCCGTCCCTCGCTCAGACTGGGTCCAGCCTCCACAATATTAATCCAGTGTGCCGTCAAGGAGATGTAGCGGCCTTGCCCACAAGCACTTGTCCACGTGTCTGTGGTTAGGTGGACTTTGGCTGAAACAGCGTTGTTTAGGGCACGTGTGATGCTGTTGGACACGTGGTTATGCAATGCGGGGACGGCACATCTGGAGAAATAGTGGCGGCTGGGGACCGAGTAACGTGGGACAGCAGCCACCATCAGGTCGCGGAATGCTTCCGTCTCCACCAGCCGGAAAGGCAACATTTCTAGCGCTATGAGTCGCGAAATGTGATCATTCAGGACTGTGGCATGTGGGGCGTTGGCAGCGTATTTGCGCCTGCGTTCAAATGTTTGCTGAATGGATAATTGAACGCTGTGCTGGGACAAGGACGTGCTTGATGGTGGTGTAATTTGTGCGTGGGCAACTTCAGGTGCAGGGTCGGAGGCTTGTTCGCGGCCAGCATGGACAGGGGATTGGCTCGCACGCACAACAGGCGAAGACGTAGCAGTGACATCAGCAAGCACCGCTCCTCGACTTTGTTGTACTTCCCACAAAGTCGGGTGCTTGGCTGACATGTGCCTGATCATGCTGGTGGTGGTCAGGCTGCTAGTTTTCGTACCCCTGCTGATACTGGCATGGCAGGTGTGGCAAATGGCCTTTTTTGAGTCTTCTGGAGCCAACTTAAAAAACTCCCAGACTCGGGAAGACCGAACATTTGCACAGGCACCTTGAGTCGTGTTGTTGTTCCGGGGAACGGTTGCCTGCCTTCTGCCTGCGGACACGACCCTGCTTCGTACTGCCTGTTGGGATGCTACGCCTCCCTCCCCCTGTGCACTGCTGGCCTCGCTCTGCATATCCTCCTGCCATGTTGGGTCAGC
This sequence comes from Allobates femoralis, assembly GCA_033576535.1. NCBI lineage: Eukaryota > Metazoa > Chordata > Amphibia > Anura > Aromobatidae > Allobates > Allobates femoralis. The sequence goes on along the minus strand of JARQOC010000006.1, from coordinate 225,997,634 downwards.
TACTGGATCATCCACCACGTCGTCTTCCTCTTCCGCACCCTGATCCTCCTCCTGACTTCCTGGCAATTGTGTCTCATCATCGTCCACCCCTTGTTGAGACACTTTGGCAACGTTCCGTTCGTGAGAACGTGGCTGCTCAAATATTTGGGCATCTGTACAATACCATCTCCTCATCACCCACTTCAAGAGGAGGTGGCGACAGGCCAGATTCTGCGAATGGATACGTGAAAAGCTCTTCCGAGTGTCCTAGTGTGGGATCAGTAATGTCCGTGGACGTGTACTCGGCCTGGTGGTAGGAAGGAGGATCAGGTTGGGAAATGTGCGGTGCAGTATCACGGCTACTGACACTTGACCGTGTGGAAGACAGGGTGTTTGTGGAGGTGTCCATCTGACTTGAAGCATTATCCGCTATCCAAGTAACAACCTGTTGACACTGCTCTTGCTTCAACAGCGGTGTACTGCTGCGGGCTCCAAGAATTTGGGACAGGACGTGTGAGCGAGGAGATGTGGCCCTCTGTTGTTGCGAAATTAGTGCTTGCACACGACCTCGGCATCTGCCTGCACCACCATCACGCCCACTTCCTTGTTCCTTGCCAACGCCCTTGCCAACGCCCTTGCGCATTTTGCCTGTATACTGCGACAACTGTCTGGTGACTGTAGAGGTCACAGGAAATTAGGATAAAAGTCCCTAACCTGTATCAAGGTAGTACGTACACCAGTCTGGTGACTGTTCAGATCACAAGAGATTAGGATTTTAGTCCCTAACCTGTATCAAGGTAGTAATTACAACAGTCTGGTGACTGTAATGGTCACAGGAGATTAGGATTTTAGTCCCTAACCTGTATCAAGGTAGTAATTACACCAGTCTGGTGACTGTAATGGTGACAGGAGATTAGGATTTTAGGCCCTAACCTGTATCAAGGTATGACGTACACCAGTCTGGTGACTGGTCAGATCACAGGAGATTAGGATTTTAGTCCCTAACCTGTATCAAGGTAGTACGTACACCAGTCTGGTGACTGTTCAGATCACAAGAGATTAGGATTTTAGTCCCTAACCTGTATCAAGGTAGTAATTACAACAGTCTGGTGACTGTAATGGTCACAGGAGATTAGGATTTTAGTCCCTAACCTGTATCAAGGTATGACGTACACCAATTTGGTGACTGTTCAGATCACAAGAGATTAGGATTTTAGTCCCTAACCTGTATCAAGGTAGTAATTACACCAGTCTGGTGACTGTAATGGTGACAGGAGATTAGGATTTTAGGCCCTAACCTTTATCAAGGTATGACGTACACCAGTCTGGTGACTGGTCAGATCACAGGAGATTAGGATTTTAGTCCCTAACCTGTATCAAGGTAGTACGTACACCAGTCTGGTGACTGTTCAGATCACAAGAGATTAGGATTTTAGTCCCTAACCTGTATCAAGGTAGTAATTACAACAGTCTGGTGACTGTAATGGTCACAGGAGATTAGGATTTTAGGCCCTAACCTGTATAAGGGTAGTAATTACACCAGTCTGGTGATTGTAATGGTGACAGGAGATTAGGATTTTAGGCCCTAACCTGTATCAAGGTATGACGTACACCAGTCTAGTGACTGGTCAGATCACAGGAGATTAGGTTTTTAGTCCCTAACCTGTATCAAGGTAGTAATTTCACCAGTCTGGTGACTGTTCAGATCACAAGAGATTAGGATTTTAGTCCCTAACCTGTATGAAGGTAGTAATTACAACAGTCTGGTGACTGTAATGGTTTCAGGAGAGGATTTTAGGCCCTAACCTGTATTAAGGTATGACGTACACCAGTCTGGTGACTGGTCAGATCACAGGAGATTAGGATTTTAGTCCCTAACCTGTATCAAGGTAGTACGTACACCAGTCTGGTGACTGTTCAGATCACAAGAGATTAGGATTTTAGTCCCTAACCTGTATGAAGGTAGTAATTACAACAGTCTGGTGACTGTAATGGTTTCAGGAGAGGATTTTAGTCCCTAACCTGTATCAAGGTAGTAATTTCACCAGTCTGGTGACTGTAATAGTGACAGGAGATTAGGATTTTAGGCCCTAACCTGTATCAAGGTATGACGTACACCAGCCTGGTGACTGGTCAGATCACAGGAGATTAGGATTTTAGTCCCTAACCTGTATCAAGGTAGTACGTACACCAGTCTGGTGACTGTTCAGAACACAAGAGATTAGGATTTTAGTCCCTAACCTGTATGAAGGTAGTAATTACAACAGTCTGGTGACTGTAATGGTTTCAGGAGAGGATTTTAGTCCCTAACCTGTATCAAGGTAGTAATTTCACCAGTCTGGTGACTGTAATGGTGACAGGAGATTAGGATTTTAGGCCCTAACCTGTATCAAGGTATGACGTACACCAGTCTGGTGACTGGTCAGATCACAGGAGATTAGGATTTTAGTCGCTAACCTGTATCAAGGTAGTACGTACACCAGTCTGGTGACTGTTCAGATCACAAGAGATTAGGATTTTAGTCCCTAACCTGTATGAAGGTAGTAATTACAACAGTCTGGTGACTGTAATGGTTTCAGGAGAGGATTTTAGTCCCTAACCTGTATCAAGGTAGTAATTTCACCAGTCTGGTGACTGTAATAGTGACAGGAGAGGATTTTAGTCCCTAACCTGTATTAAGGTAGTAAGTACAAAAGTCTGGTGACTGTAATGGTGTCAGGAGAGGATTTTAGTCCCTAACCTGTATTAAGGTAGTAAGTACAACAGTCTGTTGACTCTAATGGTCACAGAAAAGCTTGGATTCCGATCTGTATCACCCTGCCTATATCCTCCTAGATTAGTCCTGAGAAGGACTGTTCTGGTCACTGGAAAGCTTGGACTCCGATCTGGATCACCCTGCCTATATCCTCCTAGATTTGTCCTGAGAAGGACTGTTGTGGTCAGCAGTAGTTTGTAGCCCTGCTCCGGATCTACCTATAAGGGCCGCAAATCTGTCCCTAAGCAGCAGCAGACACTCTCCCTACACTGACTGTCTGGATGGCTGTGTGCCGAGCACAGCGCGCCGGGAGTTATAAAGGCTCGGTCACGCTGTGCAGGGCGGCCAATCACTGCTATGCCACAACTAACAGGGCTGTGGCATTGCAGTGGTCTGCCAGCCAATCCCTGCACGTGGGCTGGCTCTCAAAAGAGCGCCAACATGCAGAGATGACGACCACGAGCACAGCACGAGTATCGCGAGATTACTCGGTGCTCGCCGAGTAGCCCGAGTACAGTGATACTCGTGCGAGTACCGAGTAGTGGCGAGCATGCTCGCTCATCACTAATTGTAAGGATTGAGTTTTCAATCAAATAGAGGCCAGAATCATCGGTAGTAGTATGGGTCAGATATTTAAGGAGTAGCAATATGGTGGAAGAGTAGGTCGATCTATATCATATAGCACACACACTATAGGTGTTGGTGGATGTAAGGCACAAATATATATTCAGACTCATCGGTAGTAGTATGGGTCAGATAATTTAGGAGCTGTAACATGGAGGAATAGCAGTTGGATCAGCATTCCATATAGCACACACATTATAGGTGTTGGTGGATGTAAGGCACATTTACATATTCAGAATCATCGGTAGTAGTATGGGTCAGATTTTGGAGGAGCAGTAGTTGGATCAATACATCATATGCACACATATTGTAAGTGTTGGTGCATGTAAGGCACTTCCATATATATGTTCCAAATGAATTTTTTCACATATTTATTTAGAATTGCAATTTTTGGGAATATATATGTCTAAATTGATTTGGTTGCACAATTTTCGGGTTGGTTTTGAGTTTTATTATCACATGAATTAATAGGTTCTTAATTGTTTGTAATATTGCACAGAGATTCAGTCACAATTTGTATGTGTATATGATTGATGGATTTTAGACACAAAAATTGATGTTTTATGAGGAAGGATTATAATGCATAATTTTGGGATATAGAGATTTAATTTAGATTGTTTCAATGAATATTTGTATCACAGGACTTTCACATAAACTGTGCTATAGAGTATATGATAGATTAGGGTCCCATAAAAATTATATTATATTAGTATTATGGTTTGGGACAGGTAATGACAGAATAACTTGAAAGATGACTTTTTGAGAAATCTGGTAATGCATTTATGAGTAATTGGGGCAATTTTGTCAGAATTGATTCTGATTATGATGATAGCTGAATAAATTTTATTGTGTGACATATATCATGGGAGATTATGGAGTATATTGAATATGAGGACAGTAATAACTTTTACCTGTATAATATAGAGATTGGTCTATTACGGAACAATGTGGTGATGTGCTCCCTAATTGTCAACTTTGGATTACGATGATAATAATAATTATTGTATGCCTATAGAATTATGAAAAAATTTTGTCTTCAATTTTTAATATGCAATTGTGGTGAATCTTGTGGAAAAAAATAAAAACTATTTTCATATTTATAAAATACTAGCTGTGAGCCCGATGCGATTGCATCGGGATTCTAGAATCGGTGTATAGTTTATTAAATTAGAGTTTGAACTAATAATCCTATTATTCCATGATAGATGGCGGCCCAATGTTAAAGAATCGGGAGTGTAGCATGCATATATACATTATTCATTCAAATTTGACAATAATGCACATAAGACATGATATCTATCTATCAACAACCAATGTTTGTATGGTATATGTCAGTGTAGTACATGTCATGATTCTAAGGCAAGGCTTTTCGTACAGATACTGGCACTGATGTTTTGTACAGATTACATATATTCAATTTACATATGAATATTAATAATCTATGATTGAGCCAGTACATGTTTCCCCACCAACCACGGGAAGGTAGCCTTACAACTGGTGGGACCTACTCTACTCTATCCCTAATAATTAATAGACTCCTTTTAAAGCAGATACTTTTTGGCTATTTGAAGAAGGTATGGAATAACCAAATACAATTTCTGAACTTGGCACCAAAGGGACTACCTACAGCTCACTTTCAGCAAGTAACATGTAATAAATATGGAACTTGCACTTAGCTTGTAGTAAATATGGCAAGCAGAGCTTTAACAGGTTGACTAAATGCAACCACTAAAAATGAGAGCTAACTGATTTTGGCGATTGAAACTGTCGAAAGCACATGTGCCGCAACTACCGCAAGTAAACGACAAATTCCATAAACATTTCATGCAACTTACAGTAAGAGTACTGTAGGTCACCATTAGGCAGCAAGTGGCAAAATTGTTTTTTTCCAACTAAAAATTCAACAAATAGCAGAATAATTCAAATGTAAAATCAAAATATCTATTCTTTCCCTATGTGTCTAAATATGTACCTATGTGAATATATGTATTTATATGTACAGAACACACTTCAAGATAGAGATGTGTGTGAACAGCCGTCCCACCCATCTCTTAGGCTGCCTTCAGACTTGCAGATGCATCTGCAGCGTTTTGCAGATGCATCTGCAAGCATGTGCATGCAGACGGCAGTCCCTATCTTTATAATGGGACAGACGGTGTCTGCAGATTCTTGCAGACAGCCGTGCGCACCCATTCACTCCTATATGTGATCTGTGCGCAGGCGGATGCCTTTGTACAAATCACAGACTCTCCTCCGCACCAGAGACGCGACATGTTGCATCCCTGGTGCGGGTGGGATTGTGTGATTTGTATGCAGGCATGCGCCTGTGCAGAGATCACATATAGGAGTAAATGGGTGCGCACGGCTGTCTGCAAGCATCTGCAGACACCGTACGTCCCATTATAAAGATAAGGGCTGCCGTTTGCATGCAGATGCTTGCAGATGCATATTCAAAATGCTGCAGATGCATCTGCAAGTCTGAAGGCAGCCTTAGCTGTTCACAAAAACCTCACCCTGTGTAAAAAGGAAATGAAATCTTGCAGCAGCTATACTGCTGAAGCTTCTGGTTCTTATCACTAAATGCAAGCATTTAGATGATACACATCTACAATCTACAAAAAAAATGTGTGTTTACATACATATACAATGAAAAGTAAAAAGAAATTTTCTAAGCTAAAAAAGTAATTACTATATATTTGAAATAACTATTTTATATCTAAAAACTAATTATAATATCTTTATAACAAAACTAATATTTTTGGTATTTTTGTATATCTCTATTCTTATACATCTATAGCAAAATTAATTTATTGTAATATTTGTGTTTAATTAGAAAGTAACTATGTATCTAAATGTAATATGTATCTAAAGAATTGAAAGTAAAATATTTTTATACACTATATTTTTAGTGAAAAGTGAAAATAACAACTATATATCTTAAATAACTTTTATATCTAATAACTAATTATAATGTCTTTATCTATAAGTAAACTAAGTTTTTAGGTATTTTGTATATTTATTTATATTGATATACATCTATTGCTTAACTAATTTATATAGTAATATTTGTGTCTAATTTAAAAATAACTATGTATCAAAATGTAACATGTATCTAAAGAATTTTAAGTAAAATATTTTTATACACTATATTTTTAGTGAAAATGAACACTAACAACTATATTTCTTAAATAACTATTTTATATCTAATAAATATTTATAATATCTTTTTCTATAACTAAAATAATTTTTTTGGTAATTTTTTTTTTTCTATTCTTATACATCTATGGCTAAACTAATTTATTGTAATATTTGTGTTTAATTAGAAAGTAACTATGTATCTAAATCTAATATGTATCTAAAGAATTTAAAATAAAATATTAGAGAGATTATTTTGAGTAAAGAGTATTTCACTACTGGGCAGCAATTTGACTTCAATGGGTGTATCCAGCACTTTCACCTTAACATTGCATCGTGTTTTCACTCGTGAAAAAGCCACATATAACTGTCCATGTCCAAAAACTGTTTGACAAAAAAATCCCTACTTTCTCCAGTGTTTGGCCTTGGGATTTGTTGTTGGTCATGGCAAAAGTAGACTTCACGGTAAATTGTCGACGTCTTAACTTGAAAGGTAAGGCAGTCTCTGATGGAGATAAATAAATCCTTGGAATAAACACCACATTTCCTTCTGCAGACCCAGTAATGACTTTTGCTTGAATCAGATTGTCAAACAAAGTGATGACAATGAAGCGATCCCCATTGCAAAGACCTTTTATGCTGTTAAAGGTGCACAAAAGCATGACAATGGTACCGATTTTTAATTTGAGGCGATGATAAGGCATTCCCATTGGTGTGAGTGAATTTAAAAATTCCACTGGATATTGGTCTGAATCTTCAGTCTGAATGGAATCATCACTAATGTACTCAGTGTATTCACCAGCAATGCAATCTATAACCTTAGAGTTCACCATTTCCACATGGACATTTTTAAGGCAAAGAATGGCATGTGATGCAGCAATCTGAATGCTTTCATTGTTATATCCATCATGTATGTAAATGTAATATATATCTAAAGAATTTAAGATAAAATATTCTTATAGACAATAATTTTAGTAAAGACTTTTTCAGAATTAGGCAGCAACTTTCCTTGAATGGGCGAATCCAGCACTTTCACCTTAACATTGCATTGTCTTTTCACTCGTGAAAAAGCCACATATAACTGTCCATGTCCAAAAACGGGTTCTGGCAAAAAAATCCCTACTTTCTCCAGTGTTTGGCCTTGGGATTTGTTGATGGTCATGGCAAAAGCAGGCTTCACGGGAAATTGTCGACGTCTTAACTTGAAAGGTAAGCCAGTCTCTAATGGAGATAAATCAATCCTTGGAATAAACACCACATTTCCTTCTGCAGACCCAGTAATTACTTTTGCTTGAATCATATTGTCAAACAAAGCGATGACAATCAAGCGAGTCCCATTACAAAGACCTTTTCTGCTGTTAAAGTTGCGCAAAAGCATGACAATGGTACCGATTTTTAATTTGAGGCGATGAGAAGGCATTCCCGTTGGTGTGAGTGAATTTAAAAATTCCACAGGATATTGATCTGGATCTTCAGTCTCATCAGGATCAATGGAATCATCACTAATGTATTCAGTGTATTCACCAGCAATGCAATCCATGACCTTAGAGTTCACCATATCCACATGGTCATTTTTAGGGCAAAGAATGGCATGTGATGCAGCAATTCGAATGCTTTCATTGTTATGTACATCAATGAGAATGTTTTCACCAAATATAGCAAGTATGAGTGAGCCAGTGCAGATCATGTCTTGTGGGATTTCAATGATATCATCTCCAAGGTTGAAATCATTGGACAATTCACCATTTCCCAGTTGAAGTAACCAACTGCTATAATCAGGATCAATGGAACGCATGTTGTTGAAGAGTGGCAATTGAGTGAAAAGCTGCCATTGTCGTGAGTATTTAATACAACTCTCTATAATGTCAGTTCTTGTACCATGAGGGATGATAGGCAGACACTGTCGAAAGTCTCCTCCCAGAACAATGACTTTCCCTCCAAAAGGTGTTGTATTTTTATTGGAAATATCTGTTGTCATGACATCCCGTAAAAGTTGATCTATCACATGTAATGCATATTTAGATAACAGAGTGGACTCGTCAATAATGAAAAGTTTGGTACTTTTCAAATGTTGTGCAGCATCTGTATCATTTTTAATTCTGGAAACGGATGTTTCATTAATTGGAATTGGTATGCCATAAAGCGAATGGATGGTTCTTCCTCCTTGCAGTAAGTTAGCTGCAATCCCTGTACTGGCTGCAGGTGATACAATTTCGCCTTCTCCTCTTAGTTCATGAATTAATAAATCATAGAGATATGTTTTCCCACTGCCACCTGGACCATCAATGAAAAAGCACTTAGGTTGTCCACTTCTATCGTGTAAAGCTTGATTGATCGCATCATAGGCCAAAAGTTGTTGGTCATTTAAAGTAGCTTTCATTTGCTGAGCTCTTCTTAACTCATCATCCTTGTTGTATAGTGGAGCAATGTGTGGCTTTCTTTTTGGTCGTGGTAGATTAAAATCAGTAAAAGTTTTGCCATGAAATTTTAGAACATTTTGGACATCTGTCATTGCATATCCTTCACAATTCTCACACTCCTCAGTGTTGGAGTGATATGCATGGCAGTAGTCTTGGAGAAAGTCTTGTTTAAATTCTTGCCACAACTCCAATGGATGAGCTGGAGGACCAAAAATACATATATATGCAAACATATCACGAAGCTGTGCAGGCATGTTGAGAACACAGGCATCCAATAAAGTATTTCTCCAAACAGTGTCATCGAAGAGCAATCCAAGAGCTAATGCTGCCTCTTTAAAAGTTGGGTATGTGACTTCATTAACAGTCTTTATGTTGTCAAAACTTGTTGCTCCTTTGACATGCAGTAACAACAACCTTAAATAGTACCGTTCTTGATCTTTCATACTGACAGTATACATTCTTCCAATCACTGAAGAACCTCCTCGCTTTCTAATTTCCCATGCACCTTGTTTCCAAACATAGTACTCTGGAATTTGGCGGTATAAGTAATCATGAGCATGCGGGTCATTCTCATTGAGCTCAAAGTACGCCATAAGAGTGGATTTTCTGTGCATTGTGTAACTGATATTGTCAACAGAGTCATCCTCATGAAAATAAAGCGGTTGAGAATGTGGGAGATGTACGGCAAGGCGAATAATGGAGTGCGATTGTCTATGCATCGGGTAAGCAAATATTCGCCAAGCTGCCTCTGGTGCACTCACGTATCTTGAATCCATGAATTGATGTGTTTCATCATGGTGGATATTAGTTTGGCAAATTTCAAGATTGGCTTTATCATGTCCTTTGTAGACATATTTGAATAGGTATTTAACACTTTGAATGGAAGCACATACCTCAACATTAATATGACACTTGTATTTTAATAGTAGGAAAGGGTTATAGGGAACAACCCAAGAATTATCAATTATCTTTGAATGGTGTTCAAAGGATGATCCTTCCTTTCTTTGATAAGTAGGGTATGAATCCTCAGCTAAGAGTGTTTTTGTTTGGAAATCTTTAGGAAAACCTTTCTTACACTTTCCAAGATCCATACATGGAGAATTGGGGTTGTGTTGTCCACAGGGTCCATGAATCATGTGTTGCATCACAATTTCATGGAGCACAGGGTAATCGTCAGGATCAGGGATTTCAGCCCAAACTATATTATCCACTTCAACCTCAGTTCTTAGTTTGGATTTGCTATCCAGAATGATCAAAATGTGAGCGTGTGGTAGGCCACGCTTTTGGAATTCAATAACATGAACCATTGCACAAACTTTGCCAAATAATCCAGTGTTAATGTCTTTTAATAGGGCTTCCAGTTTAATTCTGAAGACACGGGCGACTAAATCAGGTCTATGTTCCACACGCTGCCATGGCTCTAAATTGTTTTTAATCTCCCTCCATTTAGGATTACAGGTCATGGTTACAAAAAGATCCGGTCGTCCAAATTTAGTCACTATAGCCATGGCATCCTGATAGCGTTGCTGCATGTTTCTTGGACTGCCTTCAAAGGAAGATGGTAAAATGACCGTCTTGCCAATGGGAATACCTTTCTCAACAGATTTTTTCAGGAGATGTTTCTGGAGTACGCAATAATCCTCCACTTTTAAATCCTTTTGGTGTTGACGGATAAAATTTAAGCGATTAGCCTCGATTTTCACATATGCATCCACTAAGTACTGCTGCGTTAGTTTGCCACCATTCAGGACAGGATTGAACCGATTCCGTACAGACAACAAATAGCAATAATACTGGAGCTGTGTAACCCTGCGTTGACTTTGGCCTTGATGCTTGAGTCCCTCATGCCAGCCTTGTTCTCCATGAGGGAAAAATAAGGGATACAGTAATGCATCTAAATTGCTGTGTAGAATACTGACTTGCTGTGTTTTTGGTGCCAAGGGGTTATTTGGATCAGGTTTCAAATGAATTAAAATGTTTCTATTGAATGGTGGCTCTCCATCAGCATTTTCAAAGACCACAGCAACTTCATTGACAGTAGGATTGTTATAGCGTCTAGGGTCTTGGTCTCTGTCTTGTTTAATGGCCATGATAATATTTGGCATGACGGTGCCATGTTCTACTGCCTTCTGTTGTTCTTCTAATTCAACGTCACGTAGCATTTTGTAGGCCGAAACAAAGGGATTAATATTATCCAATTGAAGAGCAATGATACTCATTAAAGTTAGATGACATTTGACATTTTCTGGAGACTGTATCCGTTGTTCTACAGCGCTTGCAGTATCTAAAATGTACAGTTGTGCATATGCTGGAGGTTGATCTTGAGCAGGATGGAGTGTTCCCGTGCGATGATAAATTTGCCCATGAATACGGAAACAGTAAGGGCCGTGTCCAGGTGGTGGAGAATTATGGGCACCCATGGAGGCAAAAGCAAAAGAACTATTAATGCTCCTGATATTCTCCATCAAATTTTTACTGTACTCACTCTCTCCTTTCAGCAGGTGTTGGAAGACCTCCGGGTATTGAGGTAATGGTACCTTTACTTTTCCCTTGTGGCAACAAAGAGTAAAGTGTTTATCTGATGGGCGTTCATCAGTAAAATGTCGAGCCTCACAATGTTCACATATTACATTCATGAAACCACAGGTATGTTCTGCAATAGCATGATCCTGATCAATAAATCCCATTGGATGAAGGAAAGGTGAAGATAAGAAAGGTAGATTTTTATTGTGTAATCCTACATAGATGAGACGTGGAAGGGACGTAGAATCAAAACATTCAAGAAAAGAAGAAGTTGAATATAAATTGCGTTGTGGCTGTTGCAATGTTGAAGTGGAAGAACGTGTGCGTACGTCACGACGTCTATCAGCCAAATGGGTGAAGTGGAGTTGTTTAGACGTAAGAGACAGTGTATCTTGAAGCATCTGTCTTCTCCTTTTTTTGCGGATAATGTTAGACTGTTTGCTGTATGGCGTCTCCTCAGCAGAGTGTTTTCTTTTAGATGTGGCTTGCGATGTGGTAAAGGCTGTTCAGTAGTAGTTAACACAGTAGAAGAAGAGGTGGCAGCAGTATGAGGATCAGACAAAGAGGTGGCAGCAGTATGAGGATCAGACGAAGAAGTGGCAGCAAGATGAGGATCAGACGAAAAGGTGTCAGCAGTATGAGGATCAGACGAAGAGGTGGCAGCAGTATGACGGTCAGACGAAGAGGTGGCAGCATTATGACGGTCAGACGAAGAGGTGGCAGCAGTCTGAGGGTCAGACGGATCTCCTGTAGGCATGAACTCTTGTTGTTTGCGTCTTTGAGGCGCAGGCATGGATTTTTTGCCTAATTGTTCCGTCCTTCCTTCAAAAGACTCTTTGGAAACGCGTGTTTTCAAAGCAGCCTTTTCCTTATCCAAGCAAAGTCGTCTTTCTTCAGAACTCTCCTCGGCACGCTTCTTGCGCATACGCACAGACTCCTTTTGAACCTTTGCTTCTTTGTTTTCCATGGAGGTCATGGGAGGTGTTAAAGGCTGTTCACTTGGTAGAATGTCAGTAGACGAAGAGGCAGGAGTAGTATCTTTGTCAGACGGTTGTTCAGTGACAGTAATTTGTTGTTTTTCCCGTCTGGCACGTGCATCCATGGCTCTTTTTGACTTTCGTTGAATTCTTTCTTCAGAAGACAGTTCAGCAATATGTTTCTTCAAAGCAGCCATTGCAGCATCCAAGCGAAAACGTCTCATTGGAGAAGACAGTTTGGCAATGCGTTTCACTTTAGCAGCCTTAACACGTTGTAAACGAAGAAGTCTCTCTTCCGAAGTCTCCTCTGCAATGCGTTTGGCCTGAGCAGCCTTAACACGCTCTAAGCGAAGACGTCTATTTTCAGAAGTCTCCTCAGAAGTGCGTTTCGCCTTAGCAGCCTTATCACTATCTAAGCGAATACGCCTCTCTTCTGAAGTCTCCTCTGCAATACGTTTCGCCTTAGCAGCGTTACGAAGATCTAACCGAAGACTTCTCTCTTCCGAAGTCTCCTCTGCAATGCGTTTTGCTTTAGCAGCCTTATCACGATCTAACCGAAGACGTGTCTGTTCCGAAGTCTCCTCTGCACGCTTCTTCTTAGGCGTAGATGCAGCCTCCTTGGCAAGAGCGATTTTTTTTGTTGGAGAGCTCATGTTAATAAGAATAGTCAGTCAATCAAATCCAAAATGAGCTAGAGTGTGTTAGTTAAGGAAACAATCAATAATAACTATGTGTAAATAGGCAAAAACAATAAAAGGAAAGTGTGTATTTTAATAACCTGTGAAAATGAAATGATGGAGTTCTTTAAAGTACGAAACAAATATTTCACAATGTTTACAGTATGGAGTAGTGAATGGAAATCAGTGTGTTCAAAGTCGTTAAAAAGAGACTTAAAGGCAAGACAAATGGATGTAAGGGCCCTTTGAGAGGCGCGTTGTAAAAGCAGATTTCCAACATTGTAAGAAAAGCGGTTAAAGTACAGATATGACAGGAAGTTCCGCATAACTGGCAGCAGGGGTGGAGTTGCAGAAGTTGGTGCAAAACGTGAGAGGTAGTGTTATTTTGTACCTTAAACGTAGGGTTTTGGGATTATAGGGGAAGTAGTGTTTTTTGTGTGTTTCTTGCTGGAGTTGGTGTAAACAGCGACATTAGCAGCGAGCGTGAAATGGCACAATGTGACCAAGCATGGTGAAAATAGAAATAAGGCCACTTCTGGAGTACATGGTTAAAGAGGCAGATGAATGTAAAAATCAACGTTAATCAGGCGATGTAGCATGACCTTACGCAACGGCAGCCGTGGTGACGGGTATGGGGAACTTGCGTTAATAATGGAAATATTTCCACATGTTATGTAATAATGTAAATCAGCATGTACAACGAGCGTGTGAAAGGGGCCCCAGTCGGTCATAGAGTGTAAAATGGCATGGAAGCAATATATTTGGTATGTAAAAGTAGTTAATTTCCTACTGTGACGACAGGCCGTTTCACATTAGCGGTAATCTGAAATAGCATCAGATGCTGCGAAAAAAATGTATCTGCGGCGTTTGGTGCATAGCCGCAGCATAACCGCTGCACTTGCGGGTGGTTGCGTTAATCGCCATAGTCAGTATATAGTGACTTGCGGCAGGTGCGGCAATTGGGGTTTAGCACTTGCGGCAGGTGGTGTGAAGAAAAAAAACGGTGGGCGACCGTGATTTATTTTGCGACAGCAGCTGGGACAAGAGCCAAAGCGCACTTGCGGCATGTGGCGCAAGTCCCTATATACTGACTATGGCGATTCCCAGAACCGGACCGCAAGTGCAGCAGTTATACAGCAGCTATGCAGCAAACAGAGCAGATTCAATTATTTCACCGCATCTGCCACGATTAAAAATTACCACTGATGTGAAAGGAACAGGTAGCATTACATCCAAACTGTTAAATATAAGACAGGTAGTAGTCCTACAGACAAATTAGTATGAAATATAAGCAAAATAGCATATAATGGGTTAATGTACTCATAACAGTGTAACGACACACTGCAAGTAGGAAGAAACTGAAGAACAGTCAGTAAGGGGTTAATGTAGCACTGGCACGACAATAAGACATTAACCCCTTCCCGACCCTTGGCCCTACGTTTGGGCCATGAAAACAAAGTCATTCCCGACCCTTGGCCCTAGGGGTGGGCCATGGAATGATCGGGCTCCTGCAGGCCGAGTGAGGGTCTCACTGACCTGTCACTCGGCCTGCAGGTACATGGGGAGTTGTACAACACCCCAGGGGGGGTCGATTTGCCCCCACCCCCACCCCCCCGGCTACAGGCGCGGTGATTGGCACTCAAAAGTGAAAGTGAAAATCACCGCGCCTGTCATGCTTCCCTGCCTGCCCCTGCTCTCCCTACCCTCCGATCTTCTCCCCTGTCATAATCTAAGTGCCCCCCTGTCCCCCACCTCTCTATTCTGCCCCCTCTTCATCTTTCTTACATCCCCCCCCCCCGCTTCCTGTCCCTGCGCCCGCTTCCTGTCCCTGCCGCGGGCTTCCTCTTCCTGCCGCCCGCCTCCTCCTCACTCCCCCGCTTCCTGTAAGTGCCCCCCATCTCCTGTCACCCCCCCTCTTCCCCCTGCCTGCCCCCCCGATCACCGGAGCAGCAATCGCCTCTCCCACTCACCCCTCCGGCGATCGCGCTCCATCCTGCTGCACGGCTGCGTCCCGATCCTCCTCCTCTTCTCTCCGGCCGCTCGCATCTGACAGCTCTGTGCTGGAGCTGTCAGATGACTTCTACAGCTAGATCCTGAGGATCCAGCTGTAGGAAGTGATCTGACAGATCCAGCACAGTGATCCACAGTGACCATTATGTGATCACTGTGGATCACTGTACTGGATCTGTCAGATCACTTTCTACAGCTGGATCCTGAGGATCCAGCTGTAGGAAGTGATCTGACAGATCCAGCACAGTGATCCACAGTGACCATTATGTGATCACTGTGGATCACTGTACTGGATCTGTCAGATCACTTTCTACAGCTGGATCCTGAGGATCCAGCTGTAGGAAGTGATCTGACAGATCCAGCACAGTGATCCACAGTGACCATTATGTGATCACTGTGGATCACTGTACTGGATCTGTCAGATCACTTTCTACAGCTGGATCCTGAGGATCCAGCTGTAGGAAGTGATCTGACAGATCCAGCACAGTGATCCACAGTGACCATTATGTGATCACTGTGGATCACTGTACTGGATCTGTCAGATCACTTTCTACTGCTGGATCCTGAGGATCCAGCTGTAGGAAGTGATCTGACAGATCCAGCACAGTGATCCACAGTGACCATTATGTGATCATTGTGGATCACTGTACTGGATCTGTCAGATCACTTTCTACAGCTGGATTCTGAGGATCTAGCTGCAGAAAGTGATCTGACACCCCGGGCGCAGTGACCCACTATGTGCATCACTGCGCCTGGGCTGCCAGATCGCTTTCCGCAGCTCGATCCCCATGCATGGGGATCGAGCTGCAGGAAGCTATCTAACAGCCCGGGCGCAGTGATGCACATAGTGGGTCACTGCGCCCAGGCTCTTAGATCGCTGCTCTGCAGCCCGATCTCCCTGCATGGGCATCGAGCTGCAGAAAGCAATCTGACAGCCCGGACGCAGTGATGCACATAGTGGGTCAATGCGCCTGTGCTGCCAGATCGCTTTCCGCAGCTCGATCCCCATGCATGGGGATCGAACTGCGGAAAGCGATCTGGCAGCCCAGGCGCAGTGATGCACATAGTGGGTCACTGCGCCCAGGCTCTTAGATCGCTGCTCTGCAGCCCGATCTCCCTGCATGGGCATCGAGCTGCAGAAAGCAATCTGACAGCCCGGACGCAGTGATGCACATAGTGGGTCAATGCGCCTGTGCTGCCAGATCGCTTTCCGCAGCTCGATCCCCATGCATGGGGATCGAGCTGCGGAAAGCGATCTGGCAGCACAGGCGCAGTGATGCACATAGTGGGTCACTGCGCCCAGGCTCTTAGATCGCTGCTCTGCAGCCTGATCTCCCTGCATGGGCATCGAGCTGCAGAAAGCAATCTGACAGCCCGGACGCAGTGATGCACATAGTGGGTCAATGCGCCTGTGCTGCCAGATCGCTTTCCGCAGCTCGATCCCCATGCATGGGGATCGAGCTGCGGAAAGTGATCTGGCAGCCCAGGCGCAGTGATGCACATAATGGGTCACTGCGCCCAGGGTGTCAGATCACTTTCTGCAGCTCGATCACCATGCTGGCGGATCGGGCTCCAGAGTAGCGATCTGAAAGCAAAGATGATCGAGCGTCGTGGGACCTTCGTTGTGGACTACGTCGGAGACAATCAAACGTCGTGGGACCTTCGTTATGGACTACGTCGGAGCGATCGAGCGTCGTGGGACCTTCGTTGTGGACTACGTCGGATCTTTTTATAATAAAGATGGAGTCCGAATTGTGTCTGTGTTTTTTTTTCAAATAAAAAGATTTTTCTCTGTGTGTATTTATTGACTATTTACCGTACTAGAGATTCCTAATGGCGGGTCTAACATTGGCCCTATATTATGAATCTCGGGCTTAGTGTCAGCTGCCAATAAAAAGCTGGCATTAACCCCTTTATTACCCAGTTAGCCACCGGCACCAGGGCAACTGGAAGAGCGTGGGTACAGCGCCAGAAAATGGCGCTTCAATGAATGCGCCATTTTCTGGGGCGGCTGCGGGCTGCAATTCGCAGCATGGGGGACCCAGAACGCTTGGGCCTCTCTATGCTGAGGATTCCAGCCCCCAGCTGCCTAGTTGTACCTGGCTGGACCAAAAATATGGCGGAGCCCCACGTAATTTTTTTTCTAGAATTAGTTCTAGAAATTTAAAAAAAAATGGGCTTCGCTGTATTTTTGGTTCCAGCCAGGTATGACGAGGCAGCTGGGGGTGGGTGGCAGTCCGTAGCTGCCAAGTTGTACCTGGCTGGACCAAAAATATGGCGGAGCCCTATGTCATTTTTTTTCTAGAAATATTTCTAGAAATAAAAAAAAAATAGGCTTCGCTGTATTTTTGGTTCCAGCCAGGTATGACGAGGCAGCTGGGGGCTGGTGGCAGTCCGTAGCTGCCAAGTTGTACCTGGCTGGACCAAAAATATGGCGGAGCCCTATGTCATTTTTTTTCTAGAAATATTTCTAGAAATAAAAAAAAAATAGGCTTCGCTGTATTTTTGGTTCCAGCCAGGTATGACGAGGCAGCTGGGGGCTGGTGGCAGTCCGTAGCTGCCAAGTTGTACCTGGCTGGACCAAAAATATGGCGGTGCCCTATGTCATTTTTTTTCTAGAAATAATTCTAGAAATAAAAAAAAAAAATAGGCTTCGCTGTATTTTTGGTTCCAGCCAAGTATGACGAGGCAGCTGGGGGCTGGTGGCAGTCCGTAGCTGCCAAGTTGTACCTGGCTGGACCAAAAATATGGCAGAGCCCCATGGGTCCCCTATGCTGCGAATTGCAACTACTAGACTAGTATGTTTTTTCACAAAAAGTTTCTTTATTCATTAATACGTCTCAATTTGTGAAGCACATGGTGGATCAAAGTGCTCACTGTGCATCTAGATATGTTCCCTGGGGGTCTAGTTTCCAAAATGGGGTCACTTGTGGGGGAGCTCCAATGTTTAGGCACACAGGGGCTCTCCATACGCGACCTGGTGTCCGCTAACAATTCCAATTGTTGGCAAACACCAGGTTGCGTATGGAGAGCCCCTGTGTGTCTACACATTGGAGCTCCCCCACAAGTGACCCCATTTTGGAAACTAGACCCCCCAAGGAACGTATCTAGATGCATAGTGAGCACTTTGAACCCCCAAGTGCTTCACAAATTGATCCATAAAAATAAAAAAGTACTTTTTTTTCCACAAAAAAATTATTTTTTCATTTTTACAGATCAATTTGTGAAGCACCTGGAGGTTCAAAGTGCACACTATGCATCTAGATACATTCCTTGGGGGGTCTAGTTTACAAAATGGGGTCACTTGTGGGGGAGCTCCAATGTTTAGGCACACAGGGGCTCTCCATACGCGACTTGGTGTCCGCTAACAATTCCAATTGTTGGCAAACACCAGGTTGCGTATGGAGAGCCCCTGTGTGTCTACACATTGGAGCTCCCCCACAAGTGACCCCATTTTGGAAACTAGACCCCCCAAGGAACGTATCTAGATGCATAGTGAGCACTTTGAACCCCCAAGTGCTTCACAAATTGATCCATAAAAATAAAAAAGTACTTTTTTTTCCACAAAAAAATTATTTTTTCATTTTTACAGATCAATTTGTGAAGTACCTGGAGGTTCAAAGTGCACACTATGCGTCTAGATACCTTCCTTGGGGGGTCTAGTTTCCAAAATGGGGTCACTTGTGGGGGAGCTCCAATGTTTAGGCACACAGGGGCTCTCCATACGCGACCTGGTGTCCGCTATCAATTCCAATTGTTGGCAAACACCAGGTTGTGTATGGAGAGCCCCTGTGTGTCTACACATTGGAGCTCCCCCACAAGTGACCCCATTTTGGAAACTAGACCCCCCAAGGAATGTATCTAGATGCATAGTGAGCACTTTGAACCCCCAAATGCTTCACAAATTGATCCATAAAAATAAAAAAGTACTTTTTTTTCCACAAAAAAATTATTTTTTCATTATTACAGATCAATTTGTGAAGCACCTGGAGGTTCAAAGTGCACACTATGCATCTAGATACATTCCTTGGGGGGTCTAGTTTACAAAATGGGGTCACTTGTGGGGGAGCTCCAATGTTTAGGCACACAGGGGCTCTCCATACGCGACCTGGTGTCCGCTAACAATTCCAATTGTTGGCAAACACCAGGTTGCGTATGGAGAGCCCCTGTGTGTCTACACATTGGAGCTCCCCCACAAGTGACCCCATTTTGGAAACTAGACCCCCCAAGGAACGTATCTAGATGCATAGTGAGCACTTTGAACCCCCAAGTGCTTCACAAATTGATCCATAAAAATAAAAAAGTACTTTTTTTTCCACAAAAAAATTATTTTTTCATTTTTACAGATCAATTTGTGAAGCACCTGGAGGTTCAAAGTGCACACTATGCATCTAGATACATTCCTTGGGGGGTCTAGTTTACAAAATGGGGTCACTTGTGGGGGAGCTCTAATGTTTAGTCACACAGACGCTCTCCATACGCAACATGGTGTCCGCTAACAATTCCAATTGTTAGCGGACACCATGTCGCATATGGAGAGCCCCTGTGTGCCTAAACATTAGAGCTCCCCCACAAGTGACCCCATTTTGGAAACTAGACCCCCCAGGGAACTTATCTAGATGGATAGTGAGCATATTGACCCCCCAGGTGCTTCACAAATTAATGGAAAAATTTTTTTTTTGCGGAAAACAAGTACTTTTTCATTTTTACAGATCAATTTGTGAAGCACCTGGGGGTTCAAAGTGCTCACTATGCATCTAGATACGTTCCCTGGGGTTCTCGTTTCCAAAATGGGGTCACTTGTGGGGGAGCCCCAATGTTTAGGCACACAGGGGCTCACCAAACGTGACATGGTGTCCGCTAACAATTTGAGCTCATTTTGCATTCAAATTGTTAGCGGACACCATGTCGTGTTTGGAGAGCCCCTGTGCATCTCCACATTGGAGCTCCTCCACAAGTGACCCCATTTTGGAAACTAGACCCCCCAAGGAACATATCTAGCTGCATAGTGAGCACTTTGAACCCCCAGGTGCTTCACAAATTGGTCCGTAATAATGAAGAAAGAAAATTTTTGTGGAAAAGAAAGTGCTTTTTCATTTTATAAGATGAATTTGTGAAGCACCTGGGGCTTTAAAGTGCTCACTATGCATCTAGATACGTTCCCTGTGGGGTCTAGTTTCCAAAATGGGGTCACTTGTGGGGGAGCTCCAATGTTTAGGCACACAGGGGCTCACCAAACGCAACATGGTGTCCGCTAACAATTTGAGCTCATTTTGCATTCAAATTGTTAGCGAACACCATGTCGTGTTTGGAGAGCCCCTGTGCGTCTCCACATTGGAGCTCCCACACAAGTGACCCCATTTTGGAAACTAGACCCCCCAGGGAACATATGTAGCTGCATAGTGAGCACTTTGAACCCCAGGTGCTTCACAAATTGGTCCGTAATAATGAAAAAAGAAATTTTTGTGGAAAAAAAAGTGCTTTTTCATTTTTATGGATGAATTTGTGAAGTACCTGGGGGTTCAAAGTACTCACTATGCATCTAGATACGTTCCCTGGGGGGTCTAGTTTCCAAAATGGGGTCATTTGTGGGGGAGCTCCAATGTTTAGGCACACAGGGGCTCACCAAACGCAACATGGTGTCCGCTAACAATTTGAGCTCATTTTGCATTCAAATTGTTAGCGGACACCATGTCGTGTTTGGAGAGCCCCTGTGCGTCTCCACATTGGAGCTCCCCCACAAGTGACCCCATTTTGGAAACTAGACCACCCAGGGAACATATGTAGCTGCATAGTGAGCACTTTGAACCCCCAGGTGCTTCACAAATTGGTCCGTAATAATGAAAAAAGAAATTTTTGTGGAAAAAAAAGTGCTTTTTCATTTTTATGGATGAATTTGTGAAGCACCTGGGGGTTCAAAGTACTCACTATGCATCTAGATACGTTCCCTGGGGGGTCTGGTTTCCAAAATGGGGTCACTTGTGGGGGAGCTCCAATGTTTAGGCACACAGGGGCTCACCAAACGCAACATGGTGACAGCTAACAATTTGAGCTGATTTTTATTCAAATTGTTAGCGGACACCATGTCGCTTTTGGAGAGCCCCTGTGTGCCTAAACATTGGAGCTCCCCCACAAGTGACCCCATTTTGGAAACTAGACCCCCCAGGGAACATATCTAGATGGGTAGTGAGCATATTGAACCCCCAGGTGCTTTACAAATTGATCTGTGAAAATGAAATAGTACTTTTTTTTTTCACAAACATTTTTTTTCGTTTTCACATGGCAACAGCATAAAATTCATCCTAAAATTTGTTGGGCAATTTCTCCTGAGTACACCGATACCTTATATGTGGTCATAAACCACTGTTTGGGCACACAGCAGGGCTCAGAAGGGAAGGAGCGCCATTTCACTTTTTGGATGTATAATTAGCTCCAAAATTCAAATTGCGCTCCTTCCCTTCTGAGCCCTGCCGTGCACCCAAACAGTGGTTTATGACCATATATGAGGTATCTGTGTACTCGGGAGAATTTGCACAACACATTTTAAGATCCATTTTATCCCGTTGCCCATGTGAAAATGAAAGAATTGAGGCTAAAAGAACATTTTTGAGAAAAAAATTAAAATATCCATTTTTTGTTTCCACTTTGCCTTAGGTCCTGTGAAGCACCGGAAGGGTTAATCATCTTCTTGGATATAGTTTTGAGTAGCTTGAGGGGTACAGTTTTTGGAATCGTGTCACTTTTGGGTGTTTTCTGTCATGTACACCCCTCAAAAGGACTTCAAATGTGATGTGGTCACTAAAAAAAATGGTTTTGTAAATTTTGGTTGAAAAATGAAAAATTGCTCATGAACTTTGAACCCTTATAACGTCCTACCAAAAAATTATTTTTTTTCCAAAATTGTGCTGATGTGAAGTAGACATGTGGGAAATATTATTTAATAACTTTTTTCTGTCACATATCTCTCTGGTTTATCAGAAAAAAAAATAAAAAATGTGAAAATTGTGAAATTTTCAAAATTTTTGTCATATTTTTGATTTTTTCACAAATAAACACAAAAATTATCGACTTAAATTTAATACTAGCATGAAGCCCAATGTGTCACGAAAAAACAATCTCAGAATCGCTAGGATCGGTTGAAGCGTTCCAGAGATATAACCTCATAAAGGGACACTGGTCAGAATTGCAAAAAATGCCAAGGTCTTTAGGGTCAAAATAGGCTGGGTCCTGAAGGGGTTAATAAGGTAGCATTACATCCAAAGTGTTAAATATAAGAGAGTTAGTAGTCCTACATAGTAATTAGTATCTATTATATAATCGCGAATCGGAAAAGCGCCCCTCCGCGCGCTACTTCCGGCGTGGTCATGTGGATACGAATTTAACATTGGGCGCGAAGGCCCAATGCTGCGCGAGCAATGGCCGCGAGGCCATTGCGAGTCGCTGGCTCAGGGCGAGCAATGGCCGCGAAGCGGCCATTGCGAGTCGCTGGCCGAAATTCGATCCAGAGGCTCGGCCACAACCTTAGCGATTTACCGCTCAGGTAGCGTGAGCAATGGCCGCGAGGCCATTGCGAGTCGCTGCCTGAGCCGCAACTCGCGCCCCGGGGACCATGGAGCGGAGGTGGCACAGCCGCCTCCGCTCCCCGCTACCCACAATTCGCCCCCCACCATGTCCGCACAGCCCCCCCCCATGTCCGCACAGCCCCCTCCATGTCCGCACAGCCCCCCCCATGTCCGCACAGCCCCCCCCATGTCCACACAGCCTCCCCCATGTCCACACAGCCCCCCCCATGTCCACACAGCCCCCCCATCTCCGCACAGCCACCCCCATGTCCGCACAGCCACCCCCATGTCGTACACACAGCCCCCCCATGTCCGCACAGCCACCCCGCAATGTCCGCACAGCCACCCCGCACCTAAGCTCCTACCCCCTAACTCCGCCGCCCCTAAGTCCCTACCCTCTAAGCTCCGCCGCATCCTAAGCCCCGACCCGCCCCACCAAGCCCCTACCCCCTAAGCACCGCCGCACCTAAGCCCCTACACCCTAAGCCCCGCCGCACCTAACCCCCGACCAGACGCACCTAATCCCCTACCCCCTAAGCCCCGCCGCAACTAAAAGCCCCGCGACACCTAAGCCCCTACCCCATAAGCCCCGCCACACCTAACTCCCTACCCCATAAGCCCCGCCGCACCTAAGCCCCTACCCCCTAAGCCCCGCCGCACCTAAAAGCCCCCACCCGCCGCACCTAAGCCCCTACCCCCTAAGTCCGCCGCACCCCTACACCCTAAGCCCCGACCCGCCGCACCTAAGCCCCTACCCCCTAAGCCCCGCCGCACCTAAGCCCCTACCCTCTAAGCCCCCCCGCACCTAAGCCCCTACCCCCTAACACCCGCCGCACCTAAGCCCCTACCGTCCGCTGCCAAGCCCCCACCCGCCGCACCTAAACCCCTACCCCCTAAGTCCGCCGCACCCCTACACCCTAAGCCCCGACCCGCCGCACCTAAGCCCCTACCCCCTAAGTCCGCCGCACCCCTACACCCTAAGCCCCGACCCGCCGCACCTATGCCCCTACCCCCTAAGCCCCGCCGCACCTAACCCCCTACCCTCTAAGCCCCGCCGCACCTAAGCCCCTACCCCCTAAGCCCCGCCGCCTCCTAAGCTCCCGCCGCTTTCCCCCGCCGCTGTCGCTAACACCTAAAGCCCTACACCCGAAGCCCCCGCCGTCCCCTACCCTAACGTCCCCGTCGATCACTTACATGCCTTCTTAGTCATCTGATCGTCCGTCCGATCCACGAGTCCTCCGTCCGGCCAGGCGTCCTCTTCCTCCGGCCCCGGGGGTCTTTCTCTTCTTTCCGCCATCTCCGCCTCTTCCTCTCGGCCCCGGGGATCTTCTGTCTTCTTTCCGCCAACTTCCAGCTCCGACGTCCTCTTCACTTATCATTAACATAGAATGGACGACAAATCCACCATTCTATGTCAATGAGATGTGAGGGGCTCTTCTGATTGGTCGCTGTCTACTGCCCTCAGCCAATCAGAAGAGCCCCTCATTTCCCATTGACATACATTACCGGTATGTCGGCGATTTTATGGCCGGCCACCTGGTTCTATTTGTCGGCCCTAAAATCGCCGACACACCGCTAATGCATCTCTATGGGCAGTGAGCTCGAATTCTGATTGGTCTGCGTCCAATCCGAAATCGGGCGGACTGCCCATAGACATGCATTAGCGGTGTGTCCGCGATTTTAGGGCCGACAAATAGAACCAGGTGGGCGGCCATAAAATCGCCGACACACCGCTAATGTATTTCAATGGGAACAAATAAATTTAATAATAAAAAAAATAATTAAAAAATAATTAAAAAATAATAAAAAAATAAATAAAAAATAATAAATAATTAAATAAAAAAAATAATAAAAAAATTAAATATATGCTAATAATATCAGCCCTTTCAGCGGATCTGAAAGAGAACTGGGTCTCAGCCTAAATAATAAATTTAATAATAAAAAAAATAATTAAAAAATAATTAAAAAATAATAAAAAAATAAATAAAAAATAATAAATAATTCAATAAAAATAATAATAAAAAAATTAAATATATGCTAATAATATCAGCCCTTTCAGCGGACCTGAAAGAGAACTGGGTCTCAGCCTAAATAATAAATTTAATAATAAAAAAAAAAAAAAAAATAATTAAAAAATAATAAAAAAAATAAATAAAAAATAATAAATAATTAATTAAAAATAATAATAAAAAAATTAAATATATGCTAATAATATCAGCCCTTTCAGCGGACCTGAAAGAGAACTGGGTCTCAGCCTAAATATTAAATTTAATAATAAAAAAAATAATTAAAAAATAATAAAAAAATAAATAAAAAATAATAAATAATTAAATAAAAATAATAATAAAAAAATTAAATATATTCTAATAATATCAGCCCTTTCAGCGGACCTGAAAGAGAACTGGGTCTCAGCCTAAATAATAAATTTAATAATAAAAAAAATAATTAAAAAATAATTAAAAAATAATAAAAAAATAAATAAAAAATAATAAATAATTAAATAAAAATAATAATAAAAAAATTAAATATATGCTAATAATATCAGCCCTTTCAGCGGACCTGAAAGAGAACTGGGTCTCAGCCTAAATAATAAATTTAATAATAAAAAAAATAATTAAAAAATAATAAAAAATTAAATAAAAAATAATAAATAATTAAATAAAAAATAATAATTAAAAAAAAAAACATGATAATAATAATGATATTACTGCTAATAATAATGCTATTAATGCTAATAATTATGCTATTAATGCTAATAATAATGTTATTAATGCTATTATTAATGCTAATAATGCTATTATTAATGCTATTAATGCTAATAATAATGCTATTAATGCTATTAATAATGTTATTAATGCTATTATTAATGCTAATAATGCTATTATTAATGCTATTTATGCTAATAAATAATGCTATTAATGCTATTAATAATGCTATTAATGCTATTATTTATGCTATTAATGCTATTAATGCTAATATTTATCCTATTAATGGTATTATTAATGCTATTAATGCTAATAATAATGCTATTAATGCTATTAATGCTAATAATAATGCTATTAATGCTATTAATAATGTTATTAATGCTATTATTAATGCTAATAATGCTATTATTAATGCTATTAATGCTAATAATAATGCTATTAATGCTATTAATAATGCTATTAATGCTATTAATTATGCTATTAATGCTATTAATGCTAATATTTATCCTATTAATGCTATTAATGCTATTAATAATGCTATTCATGCTAATAATATTGCTATTAATGCTCTTTATGCTAATACTAATGCTATTAATGCTATTTTTTATGCTATTAATTCTATTATTTATGCTATTAATGCTATTAATAATGCTATTAATAATGCTATTAATCCTATTAATGCTATTAATAATGCTATTCATGCTATTAATAATACTATTAATGCTATTAATGCTCATAATAATGCTATTAATGCTATTAATAATGTTATTAATGCTATTATTAATGCTAATAATGCTATTATTAATGCTATTAATGCTAATAATAATGCTATTAATGCTATTAATAATGTTATTAATCTATATTAATGCTAATATGATTATTAATGCTATTAATGCTAATAATATATTTAATGCTATTAATAATGTTATTAATGCTATTATTAATGCTAATAATTATTATTAATGCTATTAATGCTAATTAAATAATGCTATTAATGCTATTATTTATGCTATTAATGCTATTAATGCTAATATTTATCCTTTAGGTATTATTAATGCTATTAATGCTATTAATGTATTAATGCTATTAATGCTTAATATCATTAATTTTATTAATGCTATTATTAATGCTATAATGCTATTATTATGCTATTATGCTAATAATAATCTATTAATGCTATTAATATGCTATAGCTATTAATTATGCTATTAATGCTATAATGCTAATATTTATCCTATTAATGCTATTAATGCTATTAATAATGCTAATAATAATCCTATTAATGCTATTAATGCTAATAATAATGCTATTAATGCTATTAATATGCTATTATGCTATTATTAATTATCTATTCATGGTATTATATTATAATGCTAATAAATGCTATTATGCTTAATGCTATTAATGCTATTAATATTAATAGCTATTATGTATTAATTATATTATCTATTAATGCTATATATCTATTATGTATAATAATGCTATTAATGCTATAATAATGTATTAATGCTATTATGATTAATGCTAATAATATGCTATTAATGCATAATAAATGCTATTAATGCATAATAATGCTATTAATCTATTAATAATTCTATTAATGCTATTAATGCTAATATTTATCCCATTAATGCTATTAATGCTAATAATAATGCTATTAAGCTATTAATAATGCTATTAATGCTATTAATTATGCTATTAATGCTATCAATGCTAATATTTATCCTTTTAATGGATTATTAATGCTATTAATGCTAATAATAATGCTATTAATGCTATTAATGCTAATAATAATGCTATTAATGCTATTATTAATGCTATTAATGCTAATAATAATGCTATTAATGCTATTAATAATGCTATTAATGCTAATTAATTATGCTATTAATGCTATCAATGCTAATATTATCCTATTAATGGCCTTATAGTGCTATTAAGCTAATAATAATGCTATTAATGCTATTAATGCTATAATAATGCTATTAATGCTATTATAATGTTATTAATGCTATTATTAATGCTATTAATGCTATTATAATGCTATATTATATAATGCTATTAATGCTATTAATAATGCTATTAATGCTATAATTATGCTATTAATGCTATTAAAGCTAATATTTTCTATTAGTGCTATTAATATTGCTATTAATGCTAATAATAATGCTATTAATGCTATAATAATGTTATTAATGCTATTATTAAATGCTAATAATGCTATTATTAATGCTATTAATGCTAATAATAATGCTATTAATGCTATTAATAATGTTATTAATCCTATTATTAATGCTAATAATGCTATTATTAATGCTATTAATGCTAATAATAATACTATTAATGCTATTAATAATGTTATTAATGCTATTATAATGCTAATAATGTTATATTAATGCTATTAATGCTAATAATAATGCTATTAATGCTATTAATAATGCTATTAATGCTATTAGCTAATTTATGCTATATAATGGTATTATTAATGCTAATTAATGCTAATTAATGCTATTAATGCTATTAATGCTAATAATAATGCTATTAATATTGTTATTAATGCTATTATTAATGCTAATAATGCTATTATTAATGCTATTAATGCTAATAATAATCTATTAATGCTATTAATAATGCTATTAATGCTATTAATATATGCTATTAATGCTATTAATGCAATATATCTATTAATGCTATAATGCTATTAATATGCTATTAATGCTAATATATCCTATTAATGCTAATAATGCTATATATATGCTATTAATGCTATTAATTGCTATATGCATAATGCTATATTTATCCTATCATGTATTAATTAAATGCTATTAATGCAAAATAATGCTATTAATGCTATTAATGCTAATATAATGCATTATGCTATTAAAATGCTATTAAGCTATTAATTATGCTATTAATGCTAAATTTAATGCAATATTTATCCTATTACAGTATTATAATAGCAATTAATGCATAATAATGCTATTAATGCTATTAAATGCTAAAATAATGCTATTAATGCTATTAATAATGTTATTAATGCTATTATTAATGCTAATAAATGCTATTATTAATGCTATTAATGCCAATAATAATGCATTAATGCTATTAATAATTCTATTAATGCTATTAAAAGCTAATATTTATCCATTAATAGCTATTAATGCTAATAATAATGCTATTAATGCTATTAATAATGCTATTAATGCTATTAATTAATGCTATTAATGCTATCAATGCTAATATTTATCCTTTTAATGGCATTATTAATGCTATTAATGCTAATAATAATGCTATTAATGCTATTAATGCTAATAATAATGCTATTAATGCTATTATTAATGCTATTAATGCTAATTATTAATGCTATTAATGCTATAATATGCATTAATGCTATTAATAGCTATTATGTATAATGCTAATTAAGCTAATTAATTATGCTATTAATGCATAATGCTAATGCTATTTATCCTATAATAAGATTAATGCTTATTATTAATGCTATTATTAATGCTAATAAATGCTATTAATGCTATTAATGCTAATAATAATGCTATAATGCTATTAATAATGCTATTAATGCTATATATTAATGCTATTAATGCTATATATAATTATGCTTAATGCTATTAATGCTAATAATATGCTATTAATGCTATTAATAAGTTATTAAAATGCTATTATTAATGCTAATAATGCTATTAATGCAATATTTAATTTATTAATGCTATTAATATGCTATAATGCTATTAATAATGCTATTAATGCTATATCTAATAATGTTATTAATGCATTATTAATGCTAATAATGCTATTATTAATGCTATTAATGCTAATAATAATGCTATTAATGCTATTAATAATGTTATTAATGCTATTATTAATGCTAATAATGCTATTATTAATGCTATTAATGCTAATAATAATGCTATTAATGCTATTAATAATCTTATTAATGCTATTATTAATGCTAATAATGCTATTAATAATGCTATTAATGCTAATAATAATGCTATTAATGCTATTAATAATGCTATTAATGCTAATAATAATGCTATTAATGCTATTAATACTGTTATTAATGCTCATAATACTGCTAATAATGCTATTAATACTGCTATTACTGCTAATAATAATGCTATGGCTTATATTATTGCTATTGATGATGCGATTATTATTTAAAAATCTTTAAAAAAACAATAAACATATTTTAGATACCCGATGCATTTGCATCAGGCTAACAGCTATAACTACTATAATCAAATTAATGCA
Source organism: Allobates femoralis (assembly GCA_033576535.1). Lineage (NCBI taxonomy): Eukaryota > Metazoa > Chordata > Amphibia > Anura > Aromobatidae > Allobates > Allobates femoralis. The sequence goes on along the minus strand of JARQOC010000006.1, from coordinate 225,968,001 downwards.
CGTTCTAGAATCCCGATGCATTTGCATCGGGCTCACAGCTAGTGAAATATAAGCAAAATAGCATATAATGGGTTAATGTACTCATAACAGTGTAACGACACACTGCAAGTAGAAATCAAAGCAAAAACAGTCTGTAAGGGGTTAATGTAGCACTGGCATGCGTACAAAATAGGGCACGATCAATAAAATGAAAAATAGTATTAAAGAAGTTATTATTCAAATGCCAGTAGTAGACCACATAGTTACATAGGCAGTGAATAGGCAAGACAATAGAAGGGGTTAATGTACTACTTGCACTCCTATAAAACAGTGTGGAAGAGAAAATAAGTAAGAAATGGTATAGAAGAGGTTAATTTTCAAATGTAATGAGTACAGCACATAGGGACACAGTTAGTGAATAGCAAACAGAATAGAAGGGGTTAATGTAGCAGTTAAAACGATATAAAACAGTGTGTGGGAAAACTAAAATGCAAAAGGCATTGATACAAATAAATATACATAAATACTGAACATCTTTTTTTTTCCCCGGAAATTGCCGAGCCCCGTCCCCGAAAATAGAACCAAAAGGGCGGCCATATTTTTCCCGATACACCGCTAATGTATGTGTACGGGAAGTGAGGCGCTATTCTGATTGGTCGCCGTAAGCGTACAGCGACCAATCAGAACACCGCCTCACTTCCCATAGACATACATTAGCGGTGTCTCGCTAAATATATGCCCAGCCTTCTGGTTCTATTTTCCGGAAATTAAATCGGCGACACACCGCTATGTATGTCTATGGGAAGTGAGGCGCGATTCTGATTGGTCGCTGTGTGCTTACGGCGACCAATCACAATAGCGCCTCATTTCTCAATGCATCTCTATGGGAATGCGCCCTCCAATCACAATCGTGGCGCCATTTTTGAAAATCCACAGCGGCCAATCACAATCGCGCCTCAATTCTCAATGCATCTCTATGGGAAGATGCGGAGAGAATGCGATTGGTCGGCGGTCACCGGGAAGAGCGGCAAGTGGTATTGGCGGTGCCAGAATGAGTATTCGGGCACAGCGGTCTCATAGACCGCGGAGGCCGCTAGAAGCGCCGAAGTTTGCGCTTGTAGCGCAGAAGTCGGCGCTTTTAGCGGCGAAGTGTCCGAACTGTGGCGCAGGCTCCATGCAGCGCCGATTGGCGCTGCATGGCGCAAGAGAGTAAAAGTGGTGAAAATAAAAGATAGCAAAAGAGGTGAAAATAAAACGTAGCATCAGGCATATAGACTCTGATGTGAAAAGGTAGATTTAAAAAAGGATATCTTAGCTGATCAATCGCAGAAGTCGATCCGGCGCTTGCTTCCCGAAGGCCCTCAGGAAGGAAGGATATCTTGGCTGAAATATAGTCCAACAGATGGTCCAGCGGTAGCTTCTCGTTCTCCCTCAAAGACCCTCACGAAGGATGGATTTCTTGGGCGAACGATAGTCCAACAAATGGTCCAGCGGTAGTTTTTCTTTGTCTCGCAAACAGGATTCAAAGAGGTTGAAGATTTAAATTTCTCGCTATAAATAGCGGCCTTATCTGATTGGTGGGCGGCAACCTCAGAAAGATGGCGCCATGATTCTGATTGGCCGCTGTGGATTTTCGAAAAAGGCACCGCGATTGTGATTGGCGGGCGCATTCCCATAGAGATGCATTGAGAAATGAGGCGCTATTGTGATTGGTCGCCGTAAGCACACAGCGACCAATCAGAATCGCGCCTCACTTACCATAGACATACATAGCGGTGTGTCCTGTCGCCGACCAATCAGAATCGCGCCTCACTTCCCATAGACATAGAATGGGCGCTTTAGGACTTTCAAATTTACCGCTAAAAGTGAGGCGCGATTCTGATTGGTCAGCGGCAGCACAAAGCGACCAATCAGAATGGCGCCTCACTTCCCATAGACATACATAGCGGTGTGTCCGCGATTTTATGGCCGCAAAAGAGAACCAGGGACCCGGCCATAAATGTCGCGACACGCCGCTAATGTATGTCTATGGGAAGTGAGGCGCGATTCTGATTGGTCGGCGGCAGCACACAGCGACCAATCAGAATCGCGTCTCACTTCCCATAGACATACATAGCGGTGTGTCCGCGAATTTATGGCCGCAAAAGAGAACCAGGGACCCGGCCATAAATTTCGCGACACGCCGCTAATGTATGTCTATGGGAAGTGAGGCGCGATTCTGATTGGCTGGCGGCAGTAGACAGCGACCAATCAGAAGAGCGCCTCACTTCTCATAGACATAGAATGGAGGATTTTTCTTCCATTCTATCGCAATGAGAAGTGAAGAGGAGGTCGGAGCTGAAGATGGCTGAAAGAAGAGAGAAGACCCCCGGGGCTGGACGTAGAGGACGCCTGGCCGGACGGAGGACTTGTGGATCGGACGGACGATGAGATAAAGAAGAAGACATGTAAGTGATCGACGGCGGCGGTGGGTTAGGGCGCCAGCGGCTTAGGGGGTAGGAGCTTAGGGGCGGCGGGGTAGGGGCGCCAGCGGGCTTAGGGGTAGGGGCTTAGGGGGTAGGGGCTTAGGGCTTAGGAGGTAGGGGCTTAGGGGCGGCGGGGTAAGGTCTTAGGGGCACCAGCGGGCTTATGGGGTAGGGGCTTAGGGGCGGCGGGGTATAAGGGATAGTGGCAGCGGCGGCGGGGGTTTAGTATGCGGTGGGGCTTAGGGGGGCGGGGGTTTAGTATGCGGCGAGGCTTAGGGGGTAGGGGCTTAGGGGCGGCGGGGTTTAGGGGATAGCGGCAGCGGACTTAGGGGGTAGTGGCTTAGGGGCGGCGGGGTAGTGGCTTAGGGGATAGCAGCAGCTGGCTTAGGGAGTAGGGGCTTAGGGGCTGCGGGGTAGGGGCTTAGGGGGGCGGCGGTTTAGTATGCGGCGGGGCTTAGGGGGTAGGAACTTAGGGGCGGCGGGGTTTAGGGGATAGCGGCAGCGGGCTTAGGGGGTAGGGGCTTAGTGGCGGCGGGGTAGGGCATTAGGGGCGGCAGCGGGCTTAGGGGATAGCGGCAGTGGGCCGGCCGGGTAGGGGCTTAGGGGCGCCAGTGGGCTTAGGGGATAGTGGCACCGGGCTTAGGGGGTAGTGGCTTAGGGGCAGCGGGGTAGGGGCTAAGTGGCGCCAGCGGGCTTAGGGGATAGCGGCATCAGGCTTAGGAGGTAGGGGCTGCGGGGTAGGGGCTTAGGGGCGGCAGCGGGGTTAGGGGGGCAGCGGTTTAGTATGTGGCGGGGCTTAGGGGGTAGGGGCTTAGGGGCTGCGGGGTAGGGGCTTAGGGGCGGCAGCGGGCTTAGGGGGGCGGTGGTTTAGTATGTGGTGGGGCTTAGGGGGTAGGGGCTTAGGGGCTGTGGGGTAGGGGCGTAGGGGAGGCAGTGGGCTTAGGGGGGCGGCGGATTAGTATGTGGCGGGGCTTAGGAGGTAGGGGCTATAGCGGCCGCGGGCCGGGCGGGTAGGGGATTAGGTGCGCCAGCGGGCTTAGGGTATTGCGGCAGCTGGCTTAGGGGGTAGGGGCTTAGGGGCAGCGGGGTAGTGGCTTAGGGGCGGCAGCGGGTTTAGGGGGGCGGCGGTTTAGTATGCGGCGGGGCTTAGGGGGTAGGGGCTTAGGGGCGGCGGGGTTTAGGGGATAGCGGCAGCGGGCTTAGGGGGTAGGGGCTTAGGGGCGGCGGGGTTTAGGGGATAGCGGCAGCGGGCTTAGGGGGTAGGGGCTTAGGGGCGGCGGGGTAGGGCATTAGGGGCGGCAGCTAGGGGCGGTGGGGTAGGGCATTAGGGGTGCCAGCGGGCTTAGGGTATAGCAGCAGCTGGCTTAGGGGGTAGGGGCTTAGGGGCTGCGGGGTAGTGGCTTAGGGGCGGCAGCGGGCTTACGGGGGCGGCGGATTAGTATGCGGCAGGGCTTAGGGGGTAGGGGCTTAGGGGCAGCGGGGTTTAGGGGATAGCGGCAGCGGGCTTAGGGGGTAGGGGCTTAGGGGCAGTGGGGTAGGGCATTAGGGGCGGCAGCTAGGGGCGGCAGGGTAGGGCATTAGGGGCGCCAGCGGGCTTAGGGTATAGCGGCAGCTGGCTTAGGGGGTAGGGGCTTAGGGGCTGCGGGGTAGTGGCTTAGGGGCGGCAGCGGGCTTAGGGGGGCGGCGGTTTAGTATGCGGCGGGGCTTAGGGGGTAGGGGCTTAGGGGGCGGCGGGGTTTAGGGGACAGCGGCAGTGGGCTTAGGGGGTAGGGGCTTAGGGGCGGCGGGGTAGGGCATTAGGGGCAGCAGCTTGGGGCGGCGGGGTAGGCATTAGGGGCGTATGCGGCGGGGCTTAGGGGGTAGGGGCTTAGGGGTAGGGGCTTAGGGGCTGCGGGGTAGGGACTTAGGGGCGGCAGTGGGCTTAGGGGGGCGGTGGTTTAGTATGCGGCGGGGCTTAGGGGGTAGGGGCTATAGCGGCAGCGGGCCGGGCGGGTAGGGACTTAGGGGCGCCAGCGGGCTTAGGGGATAGCGGCAGTGGGCTTAGGGGGTAGTGGCTTAGGGGTGGCGGGGTAGGGGCTTAGGGGTGGCCGGGGGCGGGGCTTAGGTGGCAGGGGCTATAGCGGCAGCGGGCCGGCCGGGTAGGGGCTTAGGGGCGCCAGCGGGCTTAGGGGATAGCGGCAGCGGGCTTATGGGGTAGTGGCTTAGGGGTGGCGGGGTAGGAGCTTAGGGGCAGCCGGGGGCGGGGCTTAGGGGGTAGGGGCTATAGCGGCAGCGGGCCGGCCGGGTAGGGGCTTAGGGGCGCCAGCGGGCTTAGGGGATAGCGGCAGCGGGCTTAGGGGGTAGTGGCTTAGGGGCAGCGGGGTAGGAGCTTAGGGGCTGCCGGGGGCTTAGGGGATTAGAGGCTGCAGCTTTGCGGGCATTCCTTCGCGAGTCGTGTGGCCGCTACACGGCCACGGACAGAGTCCTGTAGAAAGTTCCGAGCTACGCGAACAAAGCCACAGGAAGTAGCGCCGGCCAGACGGAAGTCAGCTACGGCAATTATATAATAGATAGTGTGGTTTTCATGATTCACCAACAGATCTGTTCTAGATCTGGGTGGTGATTGGGTTCGAATTGATATTATATTGTGAAAACTGATAATATTTTTTAGGACTGTTTTGGATTGCCAACTACTAATTGACCAGGAAAGCAGTAGAATAGTGGGGGGGGGACTTCAACATGGTGCTTAATGAAGGGGAAGACAGACAGCATAGCTCGGGGACCAGACCCTTTGATTCAGGAGATACAGCTTCTTCTGGGATTCATTTTCTGGAGGATCTCTTCAACCAATGTACCATGAGTGATGTTTGGCGCTCACTTCATCCTCTGGATAGGGAATTTACCCATTTCTCACATGCTCACAAAACCTGGTCGAGACTGGACATGTTCTTCGCCACACCCCTGACATTTCAAAGAGTAAACGAGGTCACGGTGGAGAGCATGGTCATCTCTGACCACAGCCCAGTGGTCATGGAAACGAGGGACACATACCAGAAAGGGACAGATTATCTGTGGAGATTCCCAGACACTATGGTACGGGAGGACAACTTTATCAAGTGCCTCGGGGAGTGGTGGGTGGACTTTTCTATAAATAACTGGGAGCATCGCTCTGATCCTTCCTTGTTCTGGGAGACAGCAAAAACGGTATTACGGGGCAACATCATGGCATATTGCATGAGGTTGAAAAGGAGGGTCAAAGAACAGTACTTAAAAGCTAGCGTAAATGTACGTGGGGCTTATTCTTTATACAAACACTCTATGTCTGATGTGGATAGAGAGGCTTGGCTACTGGCTAAGAAAGAGTTTGATATGTGGGCGGAAAGTCGTGAGAACCTGTATAAGAATAGATTAGAATTGGATTTGTACAAATTCGGAGACAAAGCTGGTCGTTTACTGGCACGACTGGCTAAGGGCAGATTGACGTCCACTCCGATTAGGATGATCAGAGATAAACACAGGAAAACTCTGACTGACCCAAAGGATATTGTGCAATTACTGGGGAAATATTACGCCTCTATTTACAGTGACGTAGGAAATGCCGAAATAGGAGAGAGTTCGTGGTTAAATATGATCAAATTACCTAAACTCTCTTCAGATGATGCCCTCTTTCTAAACAACCCCATAACAGTTGAGGAAATAGAATCCGCCATTGGCTCTCTGAACCCGGGCAAGGCCCCGGGCCCGGATGGCTTTAATGGGGCCTTCTTTAAATCTTTAAAGACAAATATCGCCCCTTCTAAAAGATCTTTTCAATTCTTTCCTCCAGGGATTCCCTATCCGGACAGAATGAATATGGCCCACATAAAATTAATCCCTAAGCCGGCCAGACCCCCGACAGACCCATTTCCCTTATTAATCAAGACCTAAAAATCTTATCAAAAATATTAGCTGACAGACTAGCACAAATCCTGCCAAAATTGATTGCACCTCATCAATCAGGTTTTATTAAGGGACGTTCGACCGCCACTAACATAAGGAAAGCGATGTTACTTATGGACGAAGTGGGGAGACAAACTGGGAATGTAGGAGAAAATCCAGCCATGATTACTCTTGATGCTGAAAAAGCATTTGATAATGTCAGATGGTCATGGCTGGATAGGGTGTTGGACTCTGTTGAGTTGAGGGGCCCCTTTCGCCAGTTTCTACGGGCTCTATATACCCATCGAAGAGCTTGTGTCAGTGTGCCAGGTTTCCTTTCTGACACTTTTAAATTAGAGAAGGGGACCCGCCAGGGTTGCCCTCTGTCCCCCCTGCTTGTTAATTTAGTGATTGAACCCCTGGCAATCTATCTGAAATCCTGTAGCCCCTATGAAGGTATAAAAATAGGAAAAAAAGAAATGAAATTGCCGCTATTTGCAGATGACATTATTATATTTGCACAGAATCTGGACAGAGACCTCCCATCTATTTCTAAATTGGTAGACTAGGCAAATTTTCTGGCTTCCAATTAAACATGGATAAATGCGAGATCCTTTTTATCAAGGGGATGAGAGAATCTCTGGGAGGAGATAAATTCTTTGGGATAAAAGTGATGAAAGATGATATTAAATATCTGGGTATTCACCTACCAAGAACGGCTGGTCAGATCTACAGACTAAATTTTACCCCGATTATAACTAAAATTGAAAAGGAGCTCGAGGGATGGAAAAATCTCCCCCTATCGCTACTGGGACGTGGCCACCTTATCAGGATGATAAGCTTTGCAAGATTGCTTTACCCGCTTCAGACGATCCCTTTGCTTTTGAAACATGTTGATACTAAGAGGCTTAATAGTACTTTCTCAAAATTCCTTTGGAGCGGGAAGAAATCCAGAATAGCCTTTAACACTTTATTACAGCCAAAGCTAGAGGGAGGGCTCCGGCTACCGGATGTTAGAGGGTACAATCTGGCGTGCATACTACGAACTGTTCTAGATTGGGTAAAAAATACTAATAGGTTTTCTGACGTTGGGCTGGAGGGAGAATTATCAAAACCATGGGACTTACCTTCACTATTACATTCCCCATTGGCTAGCATACCAGCAAACATCAAGAATACAACTATTTGTAGGGACACGATACTAACGTGGAAGAGTGTAAGGAAGAAAATGCACCTTTCCTGGAAAATCTCTACAGGTTTAAACCCTTGGGCTTGTCCTGCATTTAAACCAGGATACGAAAATACACTCTTTTGAACTTGGAGAGAGAAGGGGATATTGACGGTGGGTGACCTCATGCATAGGGGTGAAAAGAGATGGATGACGGGTGAGGAGATCTTGGTGAAGTTTGACCTCCCTAGGACACACTTTTTACAATGCCAGCAGATATTATGCTTTCTCAGATCTAACCTGATCAGCATTTCGAGGGAGCTGGATCATTCCTTATGGGATGACCTGTTGGCATTGGGGGTAAACGACACGTCTATATCCTACATATATGGGAAATTACAGGACACGCTCAGACCGTTTTGCTCGGAGAAATTGTTTTCCAAGTGGAAGAAACACCTGAATGCTCCAGACCTACCGCAAAATATATTGGAAGGTTGGAGATTAGTCAGAAAATACATAACTAATGAAAGGTGGAGGGACTCTCAGTTTCGCCTTATGCATGGGATGATTCAAGGTTTTAATCTACGCCCTACCCCTAACAATCCAGAGCGGTTGGTTCACTGCCCCAAATGTAAAATGCATGAGACGGATCTGGAACATGGGATGTGGTCCTGTGTGGAGTCACAGTTATTCTGGGCCAGGGTAAAAGACATGACTTCGAGACTGCTTAACATGAATGACAGTTTGAACCCTATGCTATGGCTATTTCATTTTAAATCGGAAAGGGGGGGGGGGTGGACAACAACAAACACACATTCTATTCCACACAATTATTATGGTGGCAAAGAGGTTCAAAATTGACTCAGGGACCGCACTTCGGGGTTGGACATGGTACGTGAGAACCTTAGAAAAGTCATGGATCTATAATCCTTAGAAACGTTGAGAAATACAGATAGATTGGCGAAAAAGTTTTTTCTGAAGTGGAGACCATTCATTGAGGGGGAAATGGGGGATCCCGACATTAAGATGTTTATGACGCCCTACAAGAACTCGTCATGGTATGCTCTAGAGGATCTCAATGGTACGTTGGGGCGGCTAAAATTAACTTGACTGCTATTGGAGATAGGTGTGACATTTCGAGGTGGCGGGTTTTTGATTGCTCTGTACTCTCTTAGTGCTAACTTAATTTTATAATAGAAATAATACTCTCAGAAAAGCAAGTTTGAATAGATTTTTCTTATATAAGGTTGATTAGCCTTACAGGCTGAGAATTTGACATAAAACAGACGGTTTGTTTGTTTTCTTTTTTCTTTTACTATAATCAGAGGAGAATACGAAAGGACATTTTGATAAACAGCGAGGACTCAGAAGTATATTTATATGATTTTATTAGCATCTATATCCCTTTCTTGAAACTTGCAAGATTTGACATTTTCCTTTGATTCTATCACTGTCAATAATGTCAACATTGGTTGTATGTTTTTTTTTGTTTTCTTTTTTCTATGCTGAAAATAATAAAAATTGATGGTTCAAAAAAAGAGACACACAGCACAGAGACACACACACCACACAGACCCCCCCTACAGGGACACACACATACACACCCTTAAGGGACACATGCCCTCACCCCACAGGGACACACACACATACACACCCTATAGGGACACATGCACTTACCCCACAGGGACACACACACACCCCAGGGACACACACACCACATAGACAGACACAGATATATTATTTCATGAAATTCTGAGATTCTGACTCTGACTCTGAGACTCTGACTCTGAGACTCTGACTCTGAGACTCTGAAATTCATGAAATAATGAAAAAAAAATGAGTGGGGCTCCGCGCAATTTCTATGTCTAGCCAGGTACAGCTAAGCAGCTGGGGGCTGGAATCCACAGCGCAGGGATGCCCAAGCTTTCTGGGCACCCCCCGCTGCAAATTGCAGCCTGCAGCCGCCCCAGAAGATGGCACGTTCTTTGAAGCGCCATCCTCTGGCGCTGAACCCCGCTCTTCCAGCGGCCCTGGTGGCGGTAGCACGCTGGGTAATTAAGGGGTTAATACCAGCTTTGTTATACAAGCTGGTATTAAGCCCGAGATTCTTTTTTTTTTTATAAATCATTTTTATTAAAGTTTTGACATATACAAAATAAAATAAACCACAGCACTATTCACTGCATATAGTCATTGAAGTAACAACATGAAGCTGACATTTGCACTGTGGTTAGTGTAAGTTAGAACAGATTTATCTATTAAACAGCTTATACCTCTCAAACATGAGAATAGTATTCATTCAAACCTTAAAACTTTGAAGTGGGCAACCATGGATTCAAACAGTTTCGGTAATTGCTTCACACATGTATAAACATCAATATATCTCTAGGTCACATTTTCGATTTCTTACCCTGATAAAATTTGCATGCCATATCACTACTATAATTGTCTAGTTTCCTAGTCTCCCCAATGAATTATTGATATCTTCCAACAAATACCACGAGCTGTTTCTGAATGGGTTAATGATGGATTGAATCTCCTCATCCGTGTCTCGTGTTTCTATGAACCTTCTCCATTTCCTCATGAAAATATCCGTCAACCTTTCCTTGTCTCTTAATGCCTCTCTCCTATCAATGTCCATTTCTTTGGTTAGACCTAACAGGACATCTTGTTCATTGGGCATATCAGTGCGCAACCAGAAAGAGAGTATCAGTCTCTTAGCCAATAGAAGTAGCACGTGGACTAAATATGGACCTGATCCTTTTCCCTGTGTTCCCTCAATATTCTGGAATATATAGTTTGTAGGGGTCATCGGAATCGTATAGTCACACAGTGTACTAATCATATTCTCGATCATTAGCCAGAATCTTTGTGTCATGACACATTCCCACATCCCATGAATCATATCTGTCCGTTCTTGCTGACATTTAGGACAACTAGTTATTCTGTTAGGGTGAAGATTGGATTTCGGAAAATTGAATCCAAATATAAGCCCATGCATGATTCGGAAATGCGAGTCTCTCCATTGTTCACTTGTGACATACCTCCTCACTCTTTCCCATCCCCCCAAAATATCATTTGCAACGTCATCCGTGGCTAGGTGTTTTACCCATTTAGTGAAGAGGCGAGATGAACCCCCCGGAACAAGGATTTCCCTCATTTCTCCATATATCGTGGATATATTCAGTTGAGAAATCTCTAGATTAATTATTTTGTCGCAAGGGTTGACTATAACTTCATTAGATATATCTAAGAGCTGATGCATTACATTTTGTTGTATTTGTAGGAATTGAAGTACCTGGGGGCCCTTAAGATTAAATTTTTCCACTATTTCCTGATATGTCATCCATCGTCTATCTGTCAACTTCATAAGGTCACCCATCCTCACTATTCCCTGTCTTCTCCATTGCCCAAACAATTTATTGCTCCACCCTGCTTCGAAGCTGGGGGAGGCCCAAGGGTTGAGGTACTTAGACACTCTCCAAGACAGCCCGCATTTCTTCCTCACTGCTTTCCAGGTCACGATAGTGTCTCGAAAGGTAATGGACCGTTTAATATGTACTGGTATCTTCGACAGGGGTGTGTGCAGTAAAGAGGTCCTATCCCATGGTCTACAAAACGCCTCTTCTAAATGACTGTCAGAATATCTGTCTGTGTGATTAACCCATTCTACCACGTGTCTCATTATACATGCTAGATTGTACCCACGTATGTCTGGTAGATTCGTGCCCCCCTTGTTTTTAGGTAGCATCATCACACTTGTGCGAAGTCTCAGTCTTTTCCCCTTCCATATAAAGGTCGAAAAAGCCTTATTTAGTCTTTGGATGTCAGAATGTTTCAGGAGGAGTGGCAGGGTTTGTAGAGGATAGAGAAGTCTCGCGAAGCTCACCATTCTCACCAAGTGGCAGCGTCCCAGTAGAGACAGGGGCAGACCTGCCCATCTTTTTAATTCAAGTTCTATTTTTTCAATGAGTGGTTTATAATTTAGCGAGTAGACTTGGCTCGGAGATCTACCTATTATCAGTCCTAGGTATTTAATAGAGGAGTTTGCTACTGAGAATCCCAAAGCTTTTAGGGGTTCACTCAATCTATTTCCTCCCTTTATCTTCAGGATTTCACATTTTTTCCTATTCAGTTTGAATCCTGAGAATGACCCGAACCTTTCTAAATCCGTGACCAATTTCGGCAGATCCCTGTCTGGATTTTCCATAAAGAGGATGACATCATCCGCAAACAAGGCAGATTTCACGTCTATCTGACCCACCTTAATACCTTTGAATGGGGAGCAATCGTTAATGAATCTCGCCAATGGTTCCAACGCCAAATTAAACAATAATGGTGATAACGGGCATCCTTGCCTGGTACCTTTTTGTAGGGGGAATTTGGGCGAGAGAAATCCTGGTGTATGTACCCTTGCCGAGGGGTTCGCGTATAAATTCTGTAGAAATACACGAAATTTTCCCTGTATTCCCATATGATCTAAGACTAGACCCAGCCATGGCCACCTCACATTGTCAAATGCCTTTTCCGCATCTAGGGTGACCATGGCCGGGTCACCCCCCCTCATATCTGTCCTATGTTTCACCTCGTCTAGTATCATAAGGGTTTTACGTACATTGGTCACAGCTGATCTCCCTTTAACGAAACCTGTTTGTTGCTTTTGTATCAGGTCCGGTAGGATCCGGGCCAGCCTATTCGCCATAATTTTTGATAATATTTTGATATCCAAGTTTATTAGTGAGATGGGTCTGTAATTCGCTGGGTCTTCTCTATTATTTTCTCCCTTAGGAATTAGTTTAATGTACGCGACATTGGACTCGTCTGAAATAGGTGTACCTTCAGTCATTTCGTTAAATAACTTGGTCAAAATCGGTGTTATATCTTCTCTTAGTATCTTGTAAAATTCCCCCGAAAACCCATCGGGTCCTGGCGCCTTCCCATTTCCCAGATGTCGTATTACCAGGTCTACCTCAGCCTCCGTCACAGGCCCATTTAACTCTTCCAGGTCTGTCGCGGACACCAAGGTGAGTGGTACTTGTGTTAGCCAATTTTTAGCTTCCTGTGACTGAACGTCATTTGCACTGTATAAGTGCCTATAGTATTCACCAAGGATCAGGTTAATTTCTCTCGGATCATTCGTGTTTCTCCCCTCCTTCCGTTTGAGGGTCATGATCGGGTCTGAGTGATGTCTCCCCCTGGCCAGATTGGCCAACAGTCGACCTGCTTTGTCGCCAAACTTTTTAAGATCGACTTCTAGCTGACCACGTACCATTTGTTCTTTCTGCTCTGCCCAATGGTCAAAATCTCGTTTGGCTGTTATCCAATTTTTTTTGTCAGTTGGGTCTTGTGTGTTACGGAATAGTCTATATGTCTCCGAGACTTTTTCGCTGGCTGTGTTGAATTGTTCTCTAATTCTTCTCTTTTGCGTAAGTGAGTGTGCTATGATATTTCCTCGTATCACTGCCTTCCCAGTCTCCCAAAATAGTTTATGGTTTTCCTTATGTATGGCATTGTCTATTTCAAACCCAGTCCACCATTCTTTAAGCTTAGTTTTGAAGTCCCCATTAGTCGACAAGTGTGAAGGGAATCTCCATAATATGTCAGAACCTTTAGGCTGTGAGTCTAAGAAGTCTATGGTCACTGGGCTATGGTCTGATATTACCATATTTTCTATTTCCACCTTCTCTATCAGCCGCATTATTTGATTATTGGCCAAGAAAATATCTATGCGCGACCAAGAAGAGTGTGGGTGTGAGAAGTGCGAAAAGTCAGTATCTTGGGGGTGAAAGACTCGCCACACATCAACTAAACCAAGGGCCTTCGCCATGTCTGCTAATTCTCCTTTAACCCTGGTGTTCGTCAGGTTCTCTGGGCGATTTCCCCCTTCTGGTCTACGTCTGTCCATGTCTTCTCTCATTACCTCGTTAAAATCTCCTCCTACAATAATGTTGGGTTCTTTGTCTCCCAATATCCTTTCATTTAGTGATTCAAAATAGGATGTGCGTGAACTGTTTGGCGCATAAATATTGTAGATACTAAACTGCTGCCCGCGTATTTTCAGTACTACATGGAGAAGTCTACCCTCCTGGTCTTGGGAGATAGATACCAAGGTGCACGCCAAATTTTTATTGGTTAGAATTAGGACCCCTGCTTTCCTGTTTTGGGCTCCTGCTATCCATGCTGATCCCACCCAAAGCTTTTGAATATAATGTAGTTCCTGTGTAAGTAGGTGGGTTTCCTGTAGTAAGGCAATGTCTGTATGTAACCGTTTTAGGTGTCTCAAAATCATACCCCTTTTATGCGGAGATCTCAGACCTTTGACATTCCATGTCACTAGCCGCAACATTTCCAGAGGATAGTATTTTGTGCGGGATCCTTAGGTATCCCTGCCTTTGTGATTAGTTTTTTTTTTTTTTTTTTCCCCTTCTTTTCCTTCTTTGTTACCAGCCATGGTGAAGGAAGAGTATTTGTGTGTCCCAATAATGCGATAAAGCGTCTAGATGTTGATGATATGAGTATTGCAATAGGAGCCCACTTCAAGATAACTAAATAATAACTATTGTAAACCAAAATCACATAAACCAAATTCCCTCCCGAGAGGGTACGTGTCCCAGTCACTGTACCTCTCGTCAACCCGCTACCCAGCATCATGACTTCCTTTTTTCTGCGCTGATGGCTTACAGGCCGCGCCATTATGAAACCTTGTATATAACTAACTCGGAGGTCTCTTTTGGGCCTCTACGTATCTGTTCAACTCAAGTAGAAGCAAGGAAAACCGCAAGGGAAGGGTTAGCAAAGAAGGGAGGGTGCGAGGGAAAATTGCAGGAGTATAAGGAGAGAAAGAGATAAGGGAGAAGGGGAGGGGGAGGAGAAGGGGAGGGGAGGAGGGGGGGAAGTTTGAGGCAAGGAAGGAACGGCAGAGTGCTATCAGTATGTCTGACACTCATTTCGAAAGAGTATGGAATACATATTCAATATATAGACTTTTTTTTTTTTTTTTTTCTCCCTTTCTTGCTATGCATAATGATTGTCATGTTATTGTCCAACATATAATTCGTCCAGTTGTCAGATTATTAAGTCACCACCTCTTGGTCCCCCCAACCTCTCCCACCCCCAGTACCTCCACTGTATATAGACCACGGAGGCATTGTAAGTCTCGACTGTAAGCGTTCTCTCAGTGCCGGTTTACACGTTGTTTAACGTGTCTTGTTCCGAAGTCCGTGTAGATCTGGTCGGTGCATGCCAACAACCTGCAATGGTGGGGAGGAAGAAAAAGGAGAGAGGGGAGGGCAGAAGTAAAGATAGAGAAAGAAGAGGAGGAGGGAGGAGGGAAGAGAAGAGAAAGAAGGAGGAAGAAGAGAAAGAGAAGAGAAAAAAAAAAAAAAAAAAAAAAAAAAAGCCAAGGGGGAGGAGGCTCTTTAAAGTCAATAGATGGTCACGGTTTATCTCCCTCTCGAGTAAGTAGGCTTATCTCTGGGTCCCTTTGGTAAAGATGTTTGGTGATCCCTCGGGTCCGATCTCCCAAGAGCAGAGTTGCCGTCACGTTCAGTTCTTTTATGTTGGACCCTCGACCACTGGTTAATGTCATCCGTCTTGGCTCGTTCCTCCCTCGTGTCCGGTGGGTTGGTTACTCTGGCCGCGTAGGTGTGTTGAGGCGGTAAATTTCCTGGGTTCGTATTCCCCATCGGGCGTGTGGGCACTTTCTCCGTCTCTTTTGATCCTTGTTGTATGTATTGCAATGCCACCTTGCCATTTGAGAAGATTTTTGTCTCACCATTCCAGTCTCTGAACTTTAGGATAGCAGGGTAAGCTAATTGAAATCTCACATTCTTCTTGTACAACAAGGAGCATGCCGGACTGAAAGTCTTTCTCCTCCGGGCGAGCTCTGCTGAGAAGTCTTCATAGAGTCTGACTTTGTGGCCCCTAATAAGCAATGGGATTCTCTTCATCCTATATTCTTTAAGCAGAGTGTCTTTGTCCTTAAAGTTAAGGAAGCGAGCTATGACCTGCCTCGGTCCTTCTTTAGGGTCTTTCGGAGGGCCGACCCTGTGGGATCTTTCCACCTTACAGTGGGTATGATAACCGAGGGCTTTAGGTAGATCTTCTTCCCAGATGGTATTTAATAGACTTGTTTCTACGGATTCCGGCAGCCCTACCATCCTTAAATTGTTCCGTCTGGAACGGTTCTCTAAATCCTCTAGCTTTTCCTCTGAGTACGCAGAGTGCTTTTGGAGATTGGCTATGTGGGTCTCAAGATTCAGAATCCTTTCCTCTGCCTCCGACAGCCTGCGTTCAGTTTCCTGCAGTCTTTCCCCATGTTGAGTCACTGTTTGATGGATGTGTAATACTGCTTCTGTTACAGCTTCCCTGATGAGAGACTTCAGGTCAGCCGAAAGGATTGGGGCCACTTCCCTTGCAAGTGCTTGCACATCAATGATCCCTGCGTTGACAGTGTGGAGCGTGGCTGCTGCTTCTCTCACAGGGATCTCCCCTTCTGGGCCAGTGTGTGTCTCAGTTCCCCCCGCGGTTTCCTCCCTTGTGCTGCCGCTGGGAGATTTTTCTTGTGCCAGACCCGGGGCCAGTGTATGATTCTGGGCCTCACCTTGTGGCGTTGTCACTGTATTCTCCCTCCCGGCATCGCTGGTGCCGCGGCTGCGACTCGTCGGGGGCTTTGATGGAGCGCGGCCTCCTGTCTCGGTCGCCATCTTTCCCGGGCTCCCGCCTCCCCTCGTCGCACCTCGTGTCTCGGCTTTCTCCTTCCCTGTGCTTCTTAGGACGTACCTGTCCAAGGTCCCTGTCCTTCGGGGAGTCGCCGCCAGCGTGGATTGGGGTCGGATGGCCGCCGGGCCGGTAGATTCGTGACGGATGGTCGGCGCGGTCCCAGGAGCTGCGTCTTCAAGCAGCCATCAGCGCGGCGCCGGAACCGGAAGTCAGCCCGAGATTCTTAATGTCAGGCCACGTTTGACCCAGCCACTAAGAATCTCCAATAAAGGGTTAAAAAAACACAACACAGAGAAAATTTTTTATTTAAATAAAAAAAAAAGTCATTAGGGACTCCATCTTTAATTAAAAAAATCCTCTTCCGTCCGACGTAGTCCAAAACGCGATGTCCTCTCTGCTACATCCCCTGTGCATAGATAGATGTCTATGCACAGGGAATGAGCAGACTGAGAACAATCTCAGCACTGCTACATCATGTCAGTGAGCAGGCGGGCTCTAGGACCCTGGAGCTGCACAGAGAAGACAGCTGGACTCGGCTCGCAAAGAAACAGCAGTTACTTTGCGAGTTTCCCTGCTATCACTGGCACAGTAGCCAGTCTAATGCTAGACAATGACAATCCTAGTTTTGTCAGCGTTTCTGACAAAACTAGGATTGATATTGATTTGCATTGGACTCGTGCGAGTAATCACTGGGAAACTCGCAGAGTACCGAGTCCTGCGAGTCCCTTACTACTCGCCGAGTAACGAGTCCTAGCGAGTAGATTCGCCCATCCCTAATAGCAACCAATCACAGCTCAGCTTCTATATTCCTACAGATAAAAAGAAAAAAATAGTGTTGCGTCACCTGTGGATCTCTCATGCCTTAAAAGCGGTCGTATTAAGAATAAACTAACCTTTAAAGGTTGTGCCAGATCCGCACAACCAGATTGTGAGCGTAGTTTGTGGCTCAGGCTGCCAGCCTTGGATCTGTAGTGCTCCTGTATCCTCAATCACCTCTGCTCCTGGCCTCGTGTAGTCCACGCTCTCACTCCAGGGTTGGGTTAGGAAATTCCAGGTTGATCCATTAACCCTATCCCGCCTGCAGCTCTGTCACCGCTTTCCCCAAGGGAATTTGTATGATAGAATTCAGATAGAACATGCGGTTCTATAGTAGAGCGCAGGGATAATACAGGATACTTTAATCTTAATCTCCGTAACTTTATTCATAAAAAACTCCAGACCACAACGCGTTTCGACGTACAGACTAGGGATGGGCGAATCTACTCGCTAGGACTCGTTACTCGGCGAGTAGTAAGGGACTCGCAGGACTCGGTACTCTGCGAGTTTCTCAGTGATGACTCGCACGAGTCTAATGCAAATCAATATCAATCCTAGTTTTGTCAGAAACGCTGACAAAGCTAGGATTGCCATTGTTTGCATTAGACTCGTGCGAGTAATCACTGGCTACTGTGCCAGTGATAGCAGGGAAACTCGCAAAGTAACTGCTGTTTCTTTGCGAGCCGAGTCCAGCTGTCTTCTCTGTGCAGCTCCAGGGTCCTAGAGCCTGCCTGCTCACAGACATGATGTAGCAGTGCTGAGATTGTTCTCAGTCTGCTCATTCCCTGTGTACAGACATGAATGTCTGTGCACAGAGATGATGTAGCAGTGCTGAGATTGTTCTCAGTCTGCTCATTCCCTGTGTACAGACATGAATGTCTGTGCACAGAGATGATGTAGCAGTGCTGAGATTGTTCTCAGTCTGCTCATTCCCTGTGTACAGACATGAATGTCTGTGCACAGAGATGATGTAGCAGAGCTGAGATTGTTCTCAGTCTGCTTATTCCCTGTGCATAGACATCTATATTTATGCACAGGGGATGTAGCAGAGAGGACATCGCGTTTTGGACTGCGTCGGACGGAAGAGGATTTTTTTAATTAAAGATGGAGTCCCTAATGGCTTTTTTTTTTATTTCTAATAAAAATTTTTCCTTGTGTTGTGTTTTTTTTAAAACAATTTAATAGACATTCATGGCGGTCATGTCTAATATTGGCGTGACCGCCATAAATTTCGGGCTTAGGGCCAGCTGATAATACAAAGCTGGCCCTAACCTCTTTATTACCCAGCGTGCCACCGCTACCAGGGCCGCTGGAAGAGCGGGGTTCAGCGCCAGAGGATGGCGCTTCAATGGATGCGCCATCTTCTGGGGCGGCTGCGGGCTGCAATTTGCAGCGGGGGGTGCCCAGAAAGCTTGGGCATCCCTGCACTGCGGATTCCAGCCCCCAGCTGCTTAGCTGTACCTGGCTAGACATAGAAATTGCGCGGAGCCCCACGCATTTTTTTTTTATTATTTCATGAATTTCAGAGTCAGAGTCTCAGAGTCAGAGTCTCAGAGTCAGAATCTCAGAATTTCATGAAATAATTAAAAAAAAATGCGTGGGGCTCCGCGCAATTTCTATGTCTAGCCAGGTACAGCTAAGCAGCTGGGGGCTGGAATCCGCAGCGCAGGGATGCCCAAGCTTTCTGGGCACCCCCCGCTGCAAATTGCAGCCCGCAGCCGCCCCAGAAGATGGCGCGTTCATTGAAGCGCCATCCTCTGGCGCTGAACCCCGCTCTTCCAGTGGCCCTGGTAGCGATGGCACGCTGGGTAATAAAGAGGTTAGGGCCAGCTTTGTATTATCAGCTGGCCCTAAGCCCGAAATTTATGGCGGTCACGCCAATAATTAGACATGACCGCCATGAATTTCTATTAAATTGTTTTAAAAAAAACACAACACAAGGAAAATTTTTTATTAGAAATAAAAAAAAAAGCCATTAGGGACTCCATCTTTAATTAAAAAAATCCTCTTCCGTCCGACGCAGTCAAAAACGCGATGTCCTCTCTGCTACATCCCCTGTGTATAGATATAGATGTATATGCCCAGGGAATGAGCAGACTG
Organism: Allobates femoralis; assembly: GCA_033576535.1. Classification (NCBI taxonomy): domain Eukaryota; kingdom Metazoa; phylum Chordata; class Amphibia; order Anura; family Aromobatidae; genus Allobates; species Allobates femoralis. The sequence continues at coordinate 225,948,855 of JARQOC010000006.1, read as the reverse complement.
AGAACAATCTCAGCTCTGCTACATCATCTCTGTGCACAGACATTCACGTCTGTACACAGGGAATGAGCAGACTGAGAACAATCTCAGCTCTGCTACATCATCTCTGTGCACAGACATTCATGTCTGTACACAGGGAATGAGCAGACTGAGAACAATCTCAGCTCTGCTACATCATCTCTGTGCACAGACATTCATGTCTGTACACAGGGAATGAGCAGACTGAGAACAATCTCAGCACTGCTACATCAGGCAGCAGGCGGGCTCTAGGACCCTGGAGCTGGGGCAGCCAGAACACAGAAGACAGGATCTTATCTGTGCGAGTCAGCGATTACTTACAAAGTAAACGAGCAATGCAAATAAATGACAAAACTAGGATTGCTTCAGGCTGAAGCTTCCGAGACACATCTGCGATTTGTAAATCTCACACTACTCGCTATTACTCGCTTCCCCATTCATTAACATTGGACTCGCTAGACTCGCAACGAGTAGCGAGTCCTGGGCTCGGACTCGCTAGAGTCAAGCGATTCCGAGTAATTTAGGATTCGCCCATCACTAGTACAGACGTCTTCCTCAAGCGGATATCCGCTTGAGGAAGACGTCTGTACGTCGAAACGGGTTGTGGTCTGGAGCTTTTTATGAATAAAGTTACGGAGATTAAGATTAAAGTATCCCTGCGCTCTACTATAGAACCGCATGTTCTATCTGAATTCTATTTTCCTACAGGTCATTAATATGACATATTCAAATTCTATTTTGTTATACAGTGTTGGCCAAAAGTATTGACACCCCTGCAATTCTGTCACATAATACTTACCGTAGATTCTTCCTGAAAATGATTGCAATCACAAATTCTTTGGTATTATTATTATCTTCATTTAATTTGTCTTCAATGAAAAAACACAAAAGAGAATGAAGCAAAACATTGATCATTTCACACAAAACTCCAAAAATGGGCCAGACAAAAGTATTGGCACCCTCAGCCTAATACTTGGTTGCACAACCTTTAGCCAAAATAACTGTGATCAACCGCTTCCAGTAACCATCAATGAGTTTCTTACAATGCTCTGCTGGAATTTTAGACCATTCTTCTTTGGAAAACTGCTCCAGGTCACTGATATTTGAAGGGTGTCTTCTCCAAACTGCCATTTTTAGATCTCTCCACAGGTGTTCTATGGGATTCAGATCTGGACTCATTGCTGGCCACCTTAGAAGTCTCCAGTGCTTTCTCTCAAACCATTTTCTAGTGCTTTTTGAAGTGTGTTTTGGGTCATTGTCCTGCGGAACAGCCATGACCTCTGAGGGAGACCTAGCATTCTCACACTGGGCCCTACATTATGCTGCAAAATTTGTTGGTAGTCTTCACACGGTCAAGCAGTCCAGTGCCAGAGGCAGCAAAACAACCACAAAGCATCAGGGAACCTCCGCCATGTTTGACTGTAGGGACCGTGTTCTTTTCTTTGAATGCCTCTTTTTTTCTCCTGTAAACTCTATGTTGATGCCTTTGCCCAAAAAGAGAGAGCATTCTTCCAAAACGTTTTAGGCTTTCTCAGGTAAGTTTTGGCACACTCCAGCCTGGCTTTTTTATGTCTCGGGCTAAGAAGTTGGGTCTTCCTGGGTCTCCTACCATACAGTCCCTTTTCATCCAGACGTCGACGGATAGTACGGGTTGACACTGTTGTACCCTTGGACTGCAATGCAACTTGAACTTGTTTGGATGTTAGTCAAGGTTCTTTATCCACCAGCCGCACAATCTTGCGTTGAAATATCTTGTCAATTTTTCTTTTCCGTCCACATCTAGGGAGATTAGCCACAGTGCCATGGGCTTTAAACTTCTTGATGAAAATGCGCACGGTAGACACAGAAACATTCAGGTCTTTGGAGATGGACTTGTAGCCTTGAGATTGCTCATGCTTCCTCACAATTTGGTTTCTCAAGTCCTCAGAGAGTTCTTGTTCTTCTTTCTTTTCTCCATGCTCAATGTGGTACACACAAGGACACAAGACAGAGGTTGAGTCAACTTTAATCCATGTCAACTGGCTGCAAGTGTGATTTAGTTATTGCCAACACTTGTTAGGTGCCACAGGTAAGTTACAGGTTAACAGCACAAATTAGAGAAGCATCACATGATTTTTCTAACAGTGCCAATACTTTTGTCCACCCCCTTTTTTATGTTTGGTGTGGAATTATATCCAACTAGCTGTGAGCCCGATTCTAAAGAATCAGGAGTCTAGAATCTGGAGAGAGAGAGGGAGAGAGAGAGGGAGAGAGAGAGGGAGAGAGGGAGAGAGAGAGGGAGAGAGATAGGGAGAGAGAGAGGGGAGAGAGGGAGAGAGAGAGAGAGGGAGAGCGAGAGATATAGATAAATAGATATAGATATAGATAGATAGATAGATAGATAGATAGATAGATAGATATAGATATATACGTGTACAAAGAGTTTCACTGCAGCACTCCTTTAGTGTTGGTTAGTAGTCTTTTATTGTTGGCTTCTAATGCATCAACAGGAGGTGGCCACGTATCGGGCACACACGCCCTTTGTCAAGCAATCACATGTCAACCCTCTCAGCCTTATATACAGTCTACTAGATTAGATAACATACATTATTGGTCTTTAACCCAAATTAATCATAAATTAGTGCAATACAGTGTATTAGTATTTTTTTATGATTCACTTTGTGCCTTTGTGTATTAAAAATATTATATTATACTCTTCTTGTCTTACGTCTCATACTTTAGGAACTCCGAGAGCTTCTTATTACAGTGTTTCCCTTTAATTTTATCTTAATTAGGTAAAATACCTCATATTATTTCATATTAATGCCACTTGTGTTTACTTACAGTACAGCGCCATTACTCATACCGCTCGTGCCTCGTCTCGGCGTTGCGGAAGTGTGTACTGATCATGCGCCTCTTTTGGTTTACTATCACCATAGCTACGAGCTCTAAGCGTCATCTCGCGATGACTAGGTTAATCTCGCGCATGCGCGATGTCTTTTTACTTTTGTTTATGCCGTTCTCGCGTACATCACTGCTAAGTAACCTTAGCGAGCGGCACTGTACTATTTCATTAATATAACTTTTTAATGATTAGTCATCTATTCCTGAACTTGGAAATGGAGTATTGGAGCCTCTATATAAAGTAACTATTAGATGTTTATCGTCTTATATCCTTGTGCTGACCGCCACACACGTTCTTTAACCCCTCACATGTCTTTCACCCCAATTAAAGGGCTAAAGCACAGTGAGACCACTCTTGGAGATCCTGGATTAGAGCCCAGTTTCTCCACTATGGCGGTCATCAAGGGTTACCTCATTCATACCACGGAGCACAAAGGACAAACAATATAGTTACTTATTAATTCTTTTTTTATTTTTTATTTATGTTTATCTCATATAGGACAAGCGCCTCAAGTGGTGGACATAGAGTTCACACTCTGGCTATGCACCAAAGAAAAACACAGTGGCAAAGAATTTAAATTATAAAATTAATCATATATCAAAGAAAAAATTTTTTATCAAATAAAATTAAATACTAATAATTAGGGATTCACTGGATCAGATGCTCAAATGCGTATATTTTCTTTCTTTTTCTTATTTTCCTGCTGTAGAGACCAGAAAAGAAAAAATAGTTAGTGTAAACTCATTTTATGTGAATTACAAGTGTATTCAAGTGAACTGTGATTAAAATCATACATCATCTCAGACTACAAAGTAGAATCATGTACAGGGATTAGATATTTTTCTCATATACGCAACCATCATTACAACAAAAATTTCAATTTGTAATCTTCATTTAAGCCGAAGGGTTTCAATGTATTCAATTCTTTTATCCATTTAAGCTCCTTTTCTTTCAAAAATTTTTCCCTATCACCTCCTCTACGTAAAATGGGTACTGTGTCAATTATCCTCCATTTTAAGTCACTTTCCTCATGCTCTTTTTCCATCCAGTGCTTGGAGACTGGTAATCCTTTTATTTGTTGGCGAATGCTATATCTATGTTGTGTGAGACGTATTTTCAACTCTAAAGTTGTTTCGCCAACATAATATAACTTGCAAAGGCATTCCAGTACATATATAACATGGTTAGATGAACACGTGACAAATTGTCTAATATCGTATCTTACTCCAGTTACATGGTGTATAAAATGGTCGCCTTTTAAAATTTGTTGGCAGGCCAAACACCCTATACATGGGAAACAACCCACTCTTTTTCTTCCAGTGATGGTTGTTTGTTGTGATTTTTTTGCACTACCTATGTCTGCCCTCGTTAATTGTCTTTTCAATGTATTCCCCTTTCTATAGGCTATTATGGGTGGGAGTTTAAATTCTTGTACTTCTGGGTGGGCATTTGTTAACCCTATCCAATGTTTTTTAATAATTTTTTCAATTTCCATTGATTCTTCCCCGTACTTCATTATTAGAGATATCCTATTCTTGGTTTTGTCTTTTTGATTTTTAACCTCAAATTTTTTAACTTTTTTCCTTTGTTGCATAAGAATATTTTTTGGATATCCTCTCTCTTCAAATTTAGCCACTAAACCATCTATAGTTCTTTCCTTTTCATCTTCTTCATTAACTATCCTTTGCACTCTAGTTATTTGTCCTAATGGTATTGCTTTTATGGTTTGAAGGGGGTGGTTACTTTTAAAATGTAATAGCTTGTTACGGTCTGTGGCTTTCACAAACAATTTTGTGACTAATTTGTTGTTTTTTATTTCTACATTCACATCTAAAAATTGTATTTCTTTTAGTGAATGCACCTTTGTGAATTTTATTGTCTGATCAACCCCATTCAAAAATTTGTGGAACTCCTCCAACTGTGTGGTGGAGCCCCTCCAAATTAGGAATGTGTCGTCAATATATCTACTCCATTTAATTACTTTCTCAAAGTGTTCTGACGTATAAATCTGTTCTTCCTCAATAACCATCATTGTTATTTTTGCGTAGGAGCACGCCATGTGCGCTCCCATAGCGGTCCCAACTTGTTGTTTATAGTATGAGTCCTCAAATAAAAAATAATTTTCACGTAAACAAATTTCCGATAAATTGATTATTAATCCTTGGCATTCAGTGGTATAACTCGTTGTTTTTTATTTTTTCTTAACTGCTTCAATACCAATCCCATGTTGTATTGAAGTGTACAAGGCCGTTACATCGAACGACACCAATATGTCGTCTTTCTCTGGTTGTAAGTCTGCTATTTTTTCCAGAAAATGTTGAGTATCTCTTACATATGACTGGGCTTTAATAGATAAAGGGGATAAAATTCGTTCCAAACAAAATCCCCACATTATTAAAAACTGAGTCTATCCCTGCGACTATGGGTCGCCCTGGGGGTTGTTCTATCGATTTATGGATTTTAGGAACTAAATAAAGTACTGGTGTCTTTGGATATTTGACTATGAGATAGTCAAAAGTATCTTGATCGATAATTCTTCCCTTTTCTGCTTTCCCCAATACATTTTTTAACATATTCTGGATATCAAATTTCGGGTCTTTATCTAATTTTTTATAGACGAGTGTGTCGCTCAACAGTCTTTTGGCTTCTTGTACGTATTGTGAGTGGTCCATGATGACGACCGCACCACCATTATCAGCGGGCTTAATGATGAGGTCGTCGTCATGGGCCAGCTCCTTTAATGCTTTAAACTCTTGTGTTGTTATATTTGGTTTTTTTAATCTTATATTGGAATTCACTTTTAGTTCTGCTACTTCTTTCTTAACAGATGTTATAAACGTCTCAATGGCTGTACTAGACTCTTTTGGTATAAAGTCGCTCTTTTTACGCAAATTCAACTCATTAAGTGCTATTTCACTATTTTTATTTTTTAAACCACTTGTTTTCTTACTAAACCAATTTTTCAACTTTATATTTCTGAAAAATCTATACATGTCGACATCAATGTTAAACCAATTCACATGACAAGCTATGTTATAATTTAAACCTTTATCCAATAATTCATTTTGAGCAACTGTTAAATTTTTCTTTGAAATATTCACCACTAAACTTGTTCTCTCCTTTTTTGCTGTTTCTGGTTCTGTCGTTTGTTCCTTTGTTTTCTTGGTTCTATTCCAATGGCTCCCTCCTCTTCTTATTGGGTCGTTTTTGTCTGTAGGGAAAATAAGATTTATATACAGCAGTGCATTTAGACAGTTCAGGGGTGCATTTAAACGGCTTAGATTTCTTCTGTCCATAACCACCTTTTTTATCCCATTTGGGTTGTTTGACATTCTGCCAATTATACACAAAGCCACTTTTATAGTCCTCTGTATCCCTTGCCCATTTTTGTCGTTTCTTTTCCTCCAATTCTTTTTTCATATTTTCCACTTTTGTATGTACTGTCTCTTTAAATTTGGAAAATTCCTCTTGTTTCAACAAACCCTTTATTTCTGTCTCCATCTCATTGTTTTCCTGTGCTGTTTTTACTAACTCTTCTTGTAGATATTCCATGTTGACTAACATAATGTCCATGGCATATTTATCAGAAACTGTTTTAAACTTTTCACAGTATGATGAATTATCCATAAACAAAGTGGGTCGTATGGTGGATCGTAATCCCCTTGGAACTCGTTTATTTTTATAGTATTGTCCAAGCATTATTAAATGCATTTCCATTGACACCATTTTCTTCTTACCATTTTCAAATTTTCTTTTTAAGTTATTAACAGATGGTATGCTTAAAAAATCCACATTATCTCCTATGCCCTGTAATATCCTCTCTTCATCTTCCATGGTGTATAAATTCCCTCCTGCCTCCATATTAACAAAGTGGTTTGCACAGCTCAAAACAAAAATATATAAAAGGAAAAAAGTTCTCAAACAGCAAACCGGCTTGGGTGCAAAGCAGCTGGCTTCCTTTACAGCCTTACATACATACGTGTACAAAGAGTTTCACTGCAGCACTCCTTTAGTGTTGGTTAGTAGTCTTTTATTGTTGGCTTCTTATGCATCAACACATTGAGAACTTTTTTCCTTTTATATATTTCAGCAGTAAATTTGAAACTCAAAGTCGTCCATTATATCTCTATGGGAAGTGAGGCGCTATTCTGATTGGTCGCCGGCAGCACACAGCGACCAATGAGAATACCCGTCACTTCCATAGAGATATAATGGACGATTTTGTTTTTTGATGAAGTAAAGAACAATTAGATAAAAAAATTAGATAAAAATTTTTTTGGTAAAAACAATAAGGTATCACGCATGGCACTTTCAATTTCAGGGTGAGTCATAATAGGGTAGGTTTTTGGTCCATATGAAGTAGCCTGGAAAAAAACAAAGATCTGTTTCAGTACTCAAGTGTATTCAATTTTAAAAAAAGCTTACTTGCTTATACAGTAATATGATAAAAAAAACAGTGCAAAATAAAATATAAAAACATAAAAACGGAGAAAGTGGTTTAACATCATGGTACAAGGATCTCAAATCTTTTTTCGGCCAGTTTTACTCATGGGGTTAATTTATGATTGTGTTTAATTTATAATCTACATTAACACCGGCTAGGCTACTTCATATGGACCAAAAACCTACCCTATTATGACTCACCCTGAAATTGAAAGTGCCATGCGTGATACCTTATTGTTTTTACCCAAAAAAAATGTATCTAATTTTTTTATCTAATTGTTCTTTACTTCATCAATGATAATTGTTTGGTGTTGCACATATAAAGATGTTGGTTTATAATATACCTTGTGGTTGCATCTCTGCGATTTTTATAGGTCGCATTTTTATTTTTTATTTTTTATTTTTATTTTTTTATTTTATTACATGATTTTTTGCACTTGTGTGAATTAATTTCACTGTAACCTGCATTGTCGATTATGATATACACACATTTCTAGTTTTTATGACCATATTATTTATCTCAGTGGTAAACTGGTTCAATTTTAATCCCTGTTTTGTATTGAGGATTTATATAAATCCCTCTAGTTTCAGTCAAAGAACCACACACCACTGAACTGATGTAATTATTTGATATATTCAATGCATCTGAATGGTCTCATTTTATGACACATGATATAGCACAGCCACTAGATGGCGCTAAAAGCTTCTTACACTTATAAATTCTACTTAACTTAATATTACTTTTTGCACAATTTTGCACAATATTCAAATCTAAATTATTGATGGCCCTTTGAGCAAAGGCCATAATACTTATTAACATTTTTGAGATGCACCACTTTCTTTTACTTCCAGCACCACTGGCCCCTTTCCATATAGAAATTCATATGAAGCCTCTATAATGATGGCAATAGGGTACACTTATGCATGGCCCTATCAAATTAGGTTTTTCACACTGTATGCAGTCCATATATACCTGATCGATTTGCTAATGTCTTTTTGTATCTTTTTGTATTTTTTTGATTGTTGTCACTTATTTATGCACAACCACTAATATAATATTGATGTTTCTCTGCTTTTTAATGACTCTAATCAGTTGTCAATTTAATATGCTAATGTTTGTAAATATAAGGGTGCTTTCACATCTGCGTTTTTCGTAATTCGCGGCAGATGCGGTGAAAAAACCGCATCTGCCGCGATTACCGCATACCGGCTGCACTTGCGGCGCGGTTGCGGTTTTTTCTATGCAATGTATAGGCATACTTGCGGCAGGTGCGGCAAGTGCGGTTTTGCACTTGCGGCAGGTGCGGCCGCGAAAAAAACCGCAGTAAGCCGCGGTTTTTTTCGCGGCCGCACCTGCCGCAAGTGCAAAACCGCACTTGCCGCACCTGCCGCAAGTACGCCTATACATTGCATAGAAAAAACCGCAACCGCGCCGCAAGTGGAACGGTTATGCGGCAATCGCGGCAGATGCGGTTTTTTCACCGCATCTGCCGCGAATTACGAAAAACGCAGATGTGAAAGCACCCTAAACTGCATTTCCCGTTGAGACACTTGTGCCTGAGGAAAAGTCTTTGTGACTTGAAACGTTGCAAGTTTTTGTGCCTGTCCTAATAAAGAAAGTTCTTTTCACATTGAGAACTTGGAGTGCTGCAAGTCTTTCTCCAGACCTGGATTTGTCTACAACCTTTAAGGTACCGTCACACACGGCAATTTTGCAAGCAATTTCACTGGCAATTTGCTGGTTGCAGTGAAATCATGGATACACGGTTCTGTTTTGTTGCTGTGTAGAAATGGAACCATGTATCCATGATTTCACTGCAACCAGCAAATTGCCAGTGAAATTGCTTGCAAAATTGCCACGTGTGACGGTACCTTTAAAGATAAGGTTTGATTTGCCTGCACCTGCTTTTCAGCTGTTTATGCTGCTCCCTGACCCAGTTTTATCTACCTATCTATGTATATCTATCTATCTATCTACAGTTAGGGCCAGAAATATTTGGACAGTGACACAAGTTTTGTTATTTTAGCTGTTTACAAAAACATGTTCAGAAATACAATTATATATATAATATGGGCTGAAAGTGCACACTCCCAGCTGCAATATGAGAGTTTCTACATCCAAATCGGAGAAAGGGTTTAGGAATTATAGCTCTGTAATGCATAACCTCCTCTTTTTCAAGGGACCAAAAGTAATTGGACAATGGACTCTAAGGGCTGCAATTAACTCTGAAGGCGTCTCCCTCGTTAACCTGTAATCAATGAAGTAGTTAAAAGGTCAGGGGTGGATTCCAGGTGTGTGGTTTTGAATTTGGAAGCTGTTGCTGTGACCAGACAACATGCGGTCAAAGGAACTCTTAATTGAGGTGAAGCAGAACATCCTGAGGCTGAAAAAAAGAAAAAATCCATCAGAGAGATAGCAGACATGCTTGGAGTAGCAAAATCAACAGTTGGGTACATTCTGAGAAAAAAGGAATTGACTGGTGAGCTTGGGAACTCTAAAAGGCCTGGGCGTCCACGGATGTCAACAGTGGTGGATGATCGCTGCATACTTTATTTGGTGAAGAAGAACCCGTTCACAACATCAACTGAAGTCCAGAACACTCTCAGTGAAGTAGGTGTATCTGTCTCTAAGTCAACAGTAAAGAGAAGACTCCATGACAGTAAATACAAAGGGTTCACATCTAGATGCAAACCATTCATCAATTCCAAAAATAGACAGGCCAGAGTTAAATTTGCTGAAAAACACCTCAAGAAGCCAGCTCAGTTCTGGAAAAGTATTCTATGGACAGATGAGACAAAGATCAACCTGTACCAGAATGATGGGAAGAAAAAAGTTTGGAGAAGAAAGGGAACGGCACATGATCCAAGGCACACCACATCCTCTGTAAAACATGGTGGAGGCAACGTGATGGCATGGGCATGCATGGCTTTCAATGGCACTGGGTCACTTGTGTTTATTGATGACATAACAGCAGACAACAGTAGCCGGATGAATTCTGAAGTGTACCGGGATATACTTTCAGCCCAGATTCAGCCAAATGCTGCAAAGTTGATTAGACGGCGCTTCATAGTACAGATGGACAATGACCCCAAGCATACAGCCAAAGCTACCCAAGAGTTCATGAGTGCAAAAAAGTGGAACATTCTGCAATGGCCAAGTCAATCACCAGATCTTAACCCAATTGAGCATGCATTTCACTTGCTGAAATCCAGACTTAAGACGGAAAGACCCACAAACAAGCAAGACCTGAAGGCTGCGGCTGTAAAGGCCTGGCAAAGCATTAAGAAGGAGGAAACAAAGCGTTTGGTGATGTCCATGGGTTCCAGACTTAAGGCAGTGATTGCCTCCAAAGGATTCACAACAAAATATTGAAAATAAAAATATTTTGTTTGGGTTATGTTTATTTGTCCAATTACTTTTGACCTCCTAAAATGTGGAGTGTTTGTAAAGAAATGTGTACAATTCCTACATTTTCTATCAGATATTTTTGTTCAACCCTTCAAATTAAACGTTACAATCTGCACTTGAATTCTGTTGTAGAGGTTTCATTTCAAATCCAATGTGGTGGCATGCAGAGCCCAACTCGCGAAAATTGTGTCACTGTCCAAATATTTCTGGCCCTAACTGTATCTATCTATCTATCTATCTATCTATCTATCTATCTATCTATCTATATGTATCTATCTGTCTATCTGATAGATACATATAGTTAGATAGATAGATAGATAGATATAGATATATAGATAGATATACATAGAGAGATAGATAGATAGATAGATAGATATAGATAGATAGATATAGAGATAGATAGGTGAGTCGTAGCAGCCGCGGTAAGTCCGGCACGTAGGTCGATTGCGATTTTCTTGGGCCGGCGACAGCCGAGCGCCGTGGCCGAAAATCGAACCAAGGGGCCGGCCATGCATTGTTGGAAACACCGCTATGTATCTCTATGGGAAGTGAGGCGCTATTCTCATTGGTCGCTGTGTGCTTGTAAGAAACGGAGTATTATCTGACAGAATTGCAGGGGTGTCAATACTTTTGGCTAACACTGTAGCTAACATCAGTTACTTATGAACCCGGGGATAGCCGGGTAGTACAGCTAGTATATATATCTATTATATAATTGCCGTAACTGACTTCCGTCGGAGCGGCGCAACTTCCGGTGGCTTGGTTAGCGAGCTGTTTCTTTCTCCTGGACTCTGTCCGTGGCCGCGTAGCAGCCACGGCGACTCCCGAAGCAATGCCCGCAACGCGGGCATTGCGAGTAGTTGCAGCCTCGCGAAGCAATGCCCGCGAAGCGGTGCATTGCGAGTCGCTGCCACCCAACGCTAACCAAGCCACAGAAGTACTGTACACCGCTATAGTATACTACAGTCCCATGCCCATGCGCCAACGACTCGCGTATGCCCATGGGACTGTAGTATACCATCGCGCTGTACACCGCCGCCGAAGTCCCCCTACCCTCTGCCACAAGCCCCTACCCCCTAAGTCCCGTCCCACTACCCTCTGCCGCCTAAGCCACTACCCCGCCGCCGAAGCCCCTACCCCCTGCCGCCTTAACCCACTACCCCGCCGCACCCACTACCCTCTGCCGCACCTAACCCCTAAGCCACTACCCCGCCGCCGAAGCCCCTACCCCCTGCCGCCCTAAGCCACTACCCCGCCGCACCCACTACCCTCTGCCGCACCTAACCCCTAAGCCACTACCCCGCCGCCTACCCCGCCGCTGAAGCCCCTACCCCCTGCCGCCTTAAGCCACTACCCCGCCGCACCCACTTCCCTCTGCCGCAAGCCCCTACCCCCTGCTGCCCTAACCCACTACCCCGCCGCACCCACTACCCTCTGCCGCACCTAACCCGTAAGCCACTACCCCGCCGCCGAAGCCCCTACCCCCTGCCGCCCTAAGCTACTACCCCGCCGCAGCCACTACCCTCTGCCGCAAGCCCCTACCCCCTGCTGCCCTAACCCACTACCCCGCCGCAGCCACTACCCTCTGCCGCACCTAACCCCTAAGCCACTACCCCGCCGCCGAAGCCCCTACCCCCTGCCGCTCTAAGCTACTACCCCGCCGCACCCACTACCCTCTGCCGCACCTAACCCCTAAGCCACTACCCCGCCGCTGAAGCCCCTACCCCCTGCCGCCCTAAGCTACTACCCCGCCGCAGCCACTACCCTCTGCCGCAAGCCCCTACCCCCTGCCGCCCTAACCCACTACCCTGCCGCAGCCACTATCCTCTGCCGCACCTAACCCCTAAGCCACTACCCCGCCGCCAAAGCCCCTACCCCTGCCGCCCTAAGCTACTACCCCGCCGCACCCACTACCCTCTGCCGCACCTAACCCCTAAGCCACTACCCCGCCGCCGAAGCCCCTACCCCCTGCCGCCCTAAGCTACTACCCCGCCGCAGCCACTACCCTCTGCCGCAAGCCCCTACACCCTGCCGCCCTAACCCACTACCCCGCCGCACCCACTACCCTCTGCCGCACCTAACCCCTAAGCCACTACCCTCTGCCGCACCTAATCCCCTACCCCCGAAGCCGCACCTAAACCCCTACCCCCCCTGCCCCCTAAGCCCCGCCGCACCTAAGCCCCTATCCCCTAAGCCCCGCCGCCTCCTAAGCTCCCGCCGCTAACACCTAAGGCCCTACACCCGAAGCCCCCGCCGTCCCCTAACCTAACGCCCCCGTCGATCACTTACATGCCTTCTTAGTCATCTGATCGTCCGTCCGATCCACAATCCCTTCGTCCGGCCAGCCGTCCTCTTCCTCCGGCCCCCTCCGCTCTTCTCTCTTCTTACCGCCATCTCCGGCTCTTCGTCCGGCCCCCGGGGTCTTCTGTCTTCTTTCCGCCAACTTCCATCTCCGACGTCCTCTTCACTTCTCATTAAGATACAATGGACGCAAAATCCGCCATTCTATCTATATGAGATGTGAGCTGCTCTTCTGATTGGTCGCTCTCTAATGCCCTCAGCCAATCAGAAGAGCACCTCAGATCCCATTGAAATACATTAGCGGTGTGTCGCCGATTTTATGGCCGGCCACCTGGTTCTATTTGTCGGCCCTAAAATCGCCGACACACCGCTAATGTATTTCAATGCGAACAAATTAATTTAATAATAAAAAAAATAATTACAAAATAATAAAAAAATAAATAAAAAATAAACGGACCTGAAAGAGAACTGGGTCTCAGCCTAAATAATAAATTTAATAATAAAAAAATAATTAAAAAATAATTAAAAAATAATAAAAAAATAAATTAAAAATAATAAATAATTCAATAAAAATAATAATAAAAAAAATAAATATATCTACTCTATAATTGCCGTAGGCAAAATCGTGTCGGACCCCGAAATCGCCGTGGCTTTGTCACTTTTGTGACGTCACCACGACGAAGCATTGGCCGCGTAGCGGCCAATGTGAGTCGTTAGCTGCGCGAGCAATGGCCGCGAGGCCATTGCGAGTCGCTAGCTTTGTGCGAGCAATGGCCGCGAAGCGGCCATTGCGAGTTGCTGGCCGAAAATAGAACCAGAGGCTCGGCCACAAAGCTAGCGATTTACCGCTCAGGTAGCGAGTCGCTGCCTGAGCGGTAAATCGCTAACTTTGTGGCCGAGCCTCTGGTTCCATTTTCGGCCAGCGACTCGCAATGCCCGCTTCGCGGCCATTGCGAGCACTCAGCCCCAATAAGTATTCAACCCCCCAAAAAGTATTGGACCCAACAAAAAAAGTATTGGACCCCCCCAAAAAGTATTGGACCCCCCAAAAAAAGTATTGGACCCCCCCCAAAAGTATTGGCCCCCCCAAAAAAGTATTGGACCCCAGCAAAAAAGTATTGGACCCCCCCAAAAAAGTATTGGACCCCCTAAAAAAAGTATTGGACCCCCCCAAAAAAGTATTGGACCCCCCCAAAAAAGTATTGGAACCCCCAAAAAAGTATTGGACCCCCTAAAAAAGTATTGGACCCCCCAAAAAAAGTATTGGACCCCCCAAAAAAAGTATTGGACCCCCCAAAAAAGTATTGGACCCCCTAAAAAATGTATTGGACCCCCTAAAAAAAAGTATTGGACCCCCAAAAAAAGTATTGGACCCCCCCAAAAAAGTATTGGACCCCCTAAAAAAAGTATTGGCCCCCCCCCAAAAAAGTATTGGACCCCCCCAAAAAAGTCCAATACTTTTTTTGGGGGTCCAATACTTTTTTAGGGGGTCCAATACTTTTTTGGGGGTTCCAATACTTTTTTGGGGGGGTCCAATACTTTTTTGGGGGGGTCCAATACTTTTTGGGGGGGTCCAATACTTTTTTTTGGGGGTCCAATACTTTATTGGGGGGGTCCAATACTTTTTTTGGGGGGTCCAATACTTTTTTTAGGGGTCCAATACTTTTTTGGGGGGGTCCAATACTTATTTTATGTGGTCCAATACTTTTTTTTGGGGGGGTCCAATACTTTTTTGGGGGGGTGCAATACTTTTTGGGGGGGGTCCAATACTTTTTTGAGGGGGTCCAATACTTTTTTTGGGGGGTCCAATACTTTTTTTGGGGGGTCCAATACTTTTTTAGGGGGTCCAATACTTTTTTTGGGGGGGTCCAATACTTATTTTATGTGGTCCAATACTTTTTTTTGGGGGGGTCCAATACTTTTTTGGGGGGTGCAATACTTTTTGGGGGGGTTCCAATACTTTTTTTGAGGGGGTCCAATACTTTTTTTGGGGGGTCCAATACTTTTTTTGGGGGGTCCAATACTTTTTGGGGGTTCCAATACCCCCCAAAATAAGTATTGGACCCCCTAAAAAAAGTATTGGACCCCCTAAAAAAAGTATTGGACCACCCCAAAAAAGTATTGGACCCCCCCAAAAAAGTATTGGACCCCCTAAAAAAAGTATTGGCCCCCCCAAAAAAAGTATTTGACCCCCCCCAAAAAGTATTGGACCCCCAAAAAAAGTATTGGACCCCCAAAAAAGTATTGGACCCCCCAAAAAAAGTATTGGACCCCCCAAAAAAAGTATTGGAACCCAAAAAAAGTATTGGACCCCCCCAAAAAGTATTGGACCCCCCAATAAAAGTATTGGACTCCCCCAAAAAGTAGCTATAACTACTATAATCAAATTAATGCACGTTCTAGAATCCCGATGCATTTGCATCGGGCTCACAGCTAGTGCTAATTATATCAGCCCTTTCAGCGGACCTGAAAGAGAACTGGGTCTCAGCCTAAATAATAAATTTAATAATAAAAAAAATAATTAAAAAATAATTAAAAAATAATAAAAAAATAAATTAAAAATAATAAATAATTCAATAAAAATAATAATAAAAAAAATAAATATATCTACTCTATAATTGCCGTAGGCAAAATCGTGTCGGACCCCGAAATCGCCGTGGCTTTGTCACTTTTGTGACGTCACCACGACGAAGCATTGGCCGCGTAGCGGCCAATGTGAGTCGTTAGCTGCGCGAGCAATGGCCGCGAGGCCATTGCGAGTCGCTAGCTTTGTGCGAGCAATGGCCGCGAAGCGGCCATTGCGAGTTCGCTGGCCGAAAATAGAACCAGAGGCTCGGCCACAAAGCTAGCGATTTACCGCTCAGGTAGCGAGTCGCTGCCTGAGCGGTAAATCGCTAACTTTGTGGCCGAGCCTCTGGTTCCATTTTCGGCCAGCGACTCGCAATGCCCGCTTCGCGGCCATTGCGAGCACTCAGCCCCAATAAGTATTCAACCCCCCCAAAAAGTATTGGACCCAACAAAAAAAGTATTGGACCCCCCCAAAAAGTATTGGACCCCCCAAAAAAAGTATTGGACCCCCCCAAAAAGTATTGGCCCCCCCAAAAAAGTATTGGACCCCAGCAAAAAAGTATTGGACCCCCCCAAAAAAGTATTGGACCCCCTAAAAAAAGTATTGGACCCCCCAAAAAAGTATTGGACCCCCCAAAAAAGTATTGGAACCCCCAAAAAAGTATTGGACCCCCTAAAAAAGTATTGGACCCCCCAAAAAAAGTATTGGACCCCCCCAAAAAAAGTATTGGACCCCCCCAAAAAAGTATTGGACCCCCTAAAAATGTATTGGACCCCCTAAAAAAAGTATTAGACCCCCCAAAAAAAGTATTGGACCCCCCCAAAAAAGTATTGGACCCCTAAAAAAAGTATTGGCCCCCCCCCAAAAAAGTATTGGACCCCCCAAAAAAAGTATTGGACCCCCCCAAAAAAGTATTGGAACCCCCAAAAAAGTATTGGACCCCCTAAAAAAGTATTGGACCCCCCAAAAAAAGTATTGGACCCCCCCAAAAAGTATTGGACCCCCCAAAAAAAGTATTGGACCCCCCAAAAAAAGTATTGGACCCCCTCAAAAAAGTATTGGACCCCCCCCAAAAAGTATTGCACCCCCCCAAAAAAAGTATTGGACCCCCCCAAAAAAAAGTATTGGACCACATAAAATAAGTATTGGACCCCCCAAAAAAAGTATTGGACCCCCTAAAAAAAAGTATTGGAACCCCCCCAAAAAAGTATTGGACCCCCCCAAAAAATGAAAAGTATTGGACCCCCCCAAAAAGTATTGGTCCCCCCAAAAGAACCCCCCAAAGTATTGGACCCCCCAAAAAGTATTGGACCCCCCCCCCCAAAAAAAGTATTGGACCCCCCCCCAAAAAAAGTATTGGACCCCCCAAAAAAGTATTGGACCCCCCCAAAAAAAGTATTGGACCCCCCCAAAAAAAGTATTGGACCCCCCCAAAAAAGTATTGGACCCCCTAAAAAAAGTATTGGACCCCCTAAAAAAGTATTGGATCCCCCCAAAAAAGTATTGGACCCCCTAAAAAAAGTATTGGACCAATCCCCCAAAAAGTATTGGACCCCCCAAAAAAGTATTGGACCCCCCCTAAAAAAAAGTATTGGACCCCCCCAAAAAGTATTGGACCCCCCAAAAAAAGTATTGGACCCCCTCCCAAAAAAGTATTGGACCCCCCAAAAAAGTATTGGACCCCCCAAAAAAGTATTGGACCCCCCAAAAAAAGTATTTGACCCCCCCAAAAAAGTGTTGGACCCCCTAAAAAAAGTATTGGACCCCCTAAAAAAAGTATTGGACCCCCAAAAAAAGTATTGGACCCCCCCCCAAAAAGTATTGGACCCCCAAAAAAAGTATTGGCCCCCCCCAAAAAGTATTGGACCCCCAAAAAAAAAGTATTGGACCCCCCCAAAAAAGTATTGGACCCCCCAAAAAAAGTATTGGACCCCCCCAAAAAGTATTGGACCCCACAAAAAAAGTATTGGACCCCCCCAAAAAAGTTTTGGACCCCCCAAAAAAAGTATTGGACCTCCCCAAAAAGTATTGGACCAACCCAAAAAGTATTGGACCCCCCAAAAAAAGTATTGGACCCCCCAAAAAAGTATTGGACCCCCCAAAAAAGTATTGGACACCCCAAAAAAAGTATTGGACCCCCCCCCAAAAAAGTATTGGACCCCCCAAAAAGTATTGGACCCCCCCAAAAATTATTGGACCCCCCAAAAAAAGTATTGGACCCCCCAAAAAGTATTGGACCCCCCAAAAAAAGTATTGAACCCACCAAAAAAAGTATTGGACCCCCCAAAAAAAGTATTGGACCTCCCCAAAAAGTATTGGACCCCCCCAAAAAGTATTGGACCCCCCCAAAAAAAGTATTGGACACCCCCCAAAAAAAGTATTGGACCCCCCAAAAAAGTATTGGACACCCCAAAAAAAGTATTGGACCCCCCAAAAAGTATTGGACCCCCCAAAAAAGTATTGGACCCCCCCAAAAAAGTATTGGACCCCCCCAAAAAGTATTGGACCCCCAAAAAGTATTTGCCCTCCACAAAAAAGTATTGGACCTCCCAAAAAAAGTATTGGACCCCCCAAAAAGTATTGGACCCCCCCAAAAAAGTATTGGACCCCCCAAAAAGTATTGGAACCCCAAAAAAAAGTATTGGACCCCCCCAAAAAAAGTATTGGACACACCCCATAAAAAAGATTGAACCCCCCCAAAAAAATATTGGCACCCCCCCAAAAAGTACTGGTCCCCCCAAAAAGTATTGAACCTAAAAAAAATGTATTGAGATCCCCAAAAAAATAAAATAACTATATAATCAAATAATGCACGTTCTAAATCCGATGCAATTTGCATCGGGCTCACAGCTAGTGCTAATTATATCAGCCCTTTCAGCGGACCTGAAAGAGAACTGGGTCTCAGCCTAAATAATAAATTTAATAATAAAAAAAATAATTAAAAAATAATTAAAAAATAAAAAAAAAAAATTAAAAATAATAAATAATTCAATAAAAATAATAATAAAAAAATAAATATATGCTAATTATATCAGCCCTTTCAGCGGACCTGAAAGAGAACTGGGTCTCAGCCTAAACAATAAATTTAATAATAAAAAAAATATTAATTAAAAAATAATAAAAAAATAAATTAAAAATAATAAATAATTCAATAAAAATAATAAAAAAAAAATTAAATATATGATAATTATATCAGCCCTTTCAGCGGACCTGAAAGAGAACTGGGTCTCAGCCTAAATAATAATTTTAATAATAAAAAAAATAATTAAAAAATAATTAAAAAATAATAAAAAAATAAATTAAAAATATTAAATAATTCAATAAAAATAATAATAAAAAAATAAATATATGCTAATTATATCAGCCCTTTCAGCGGACCTGAAAGAGAACTGGGTCTCAGCCTAAATAATAAATTTAATAATAAAAAAAATAATTAAAAAATAATTAAAAAATAATAAAAAAATAAATTAAAAATAATAAATAATTCAATAAAAATAATAATAAAAAAATTAAATATATGATAATTATATCAGCCCTTTCAGCGGACCTGAAAGAGAACTGGGTCTCAGCCTAAATAATAAATTTAATAATAAAAAAAATAATTAAAATATAATTAAAAAATAATAAAAAAATAAATTAAAAAATAATAAATAATTCAATAAAAATAATAATAAAAAAATAAATATATGTTAATTATATCAGCCCTTTCAGCGGACCTGAAAGAGAACTGGGTCTCAGCCTAAATAATAAATTTAATAATAAAAAAAATAATTAAAAAATAATTAAAAAATAATAAAAAAATAAAAAAAAATAATAAATAATTCAATAAAAATAATAATAAAAAAATTAAATATATGTAATAATATCAGCCACTTTCAGCGGACTGAAAGAGAACATGGTCTCATAATAATAAATTTAACTGAAAAAAAAATAATTAAAAAATAATTAAAAATAATAAAAAAATAATTAAAAATAATTAAAAATTCATAAAAAAATAATAATAAAAAAATAAATATATCTAATTATATCAGCCTTTCAGCGGACCTGAAAGAGAACTGGGTCTCAGCCTAAATAAAAATTTAATAATAAAAATAAATTAATAAAAAAAATAATAAAAATAATAAAAAAATAAATTAAAAATAATAAAAATAATAAAAAAATAATAAAAAAATAAATATATGCTAATTATATCAGCCCTTTCAGCGGACTGAAAGAGAATGGGTTCAGCCTAAAAATAAATTTAATAATAAAAAAAATAATTAAAAAAATAAATAAAAAAAATTAAATATAAATATTCAAATATTAAAAAATAATATATGTTATTCGCTTGCGGACCTGAAGAGATGGGTCACTAATAATATTAAAATAAAAAATAATAAAAAAAAAAATAAAAATAATAAAAAATAATTAATAAAAATAATAAAAAAAATTTTAATTATCGCCCTTGCGCGAAGAGAACTGTCGCCTAATAATAAATTTAATATAAAAAATAATAAAATAATAAATATAAAAATAAATAAAATATAAATATTCAAAATATAAAAAAAAATAATATTGTAATATAGCTTAGCGACTGAAAGGACGGTCTCGCAAATAATAATTAATAATAAAAAATATAAAATAATTAAAATAATAAAAAAATAAATTAAAAATATAAATATTCAATAAATAATAATAAAAAAATATATGTATTAATCAGCCTTACGACTGAAAAGATGGTTAGCCTAAAAAATTTATAATAAAAAAAAATTAAAATATAAAAAAAAAATTAAAAATAATAAAAATTATAAAATATAATAAAAATAAATTATGATATATCAGCCTTCAGCGGACCTGAAAGAGACTGGTCTCAGCCTAATAAAATTTAATAATAAAAAATAATTAAAATAATAAAAAATAAATAAAAAATAATAATTCAATAAAAAATAAAAAAATAATATATGTAATTATATAGCCTTCAGCGGACTGAAAGAGAACTGGTCTCAGCCTAAATAATAATTAATAATAAAAATAATAAATAATAAAATAAAAAAATAAATAAAAAAATAAATAATCAATAAATAATAATAAAAAAATAATATAGTATTATATCAGCCTTTCAGCGGACCTGAAAGAGAACTGGGTCTCAGCCTAAATAATAAATTTAATAATAAAAAAAATAATTAAAAAATAATTAAAAATAAAAATAAATTAAAAATAATAAATAATTCAATAAAAATAATAATAAAAAATAATATATGTAATTATATCAGCCCTTTCAGCGGACCTGAAAGAGAACTGGTCTCAGCCTAAATAATAAATTTATAATAAAAAAAATAATAAAAAAATTAAAAATAATAAAAAAATAAATAAAAAATAATAATAATTCAATAAAAATAATAATAAAAAAATAAATATATGTAATATTATCAGCCCTTTCAGCGGACCTGAAAGAGAACTGGGTCTCAGCTAAATATAAATTTAATAATAAAAAAAATAATTAAAAATAATTAAAAAATATAAAAAATAAATAAAAATAATAAATAATTCAATAAAAATAATAATAAAAAATAAATATATGTAATTATATCAGCCCTTTCAGCGGACCTGAAAGAGAACTGGGTCTCAGCCTAAATAATAAATTTAATAATAAAAAAAATAATTAAAAAATAATTAAAAAATAATAAAAAAATAAA
The DNA here is from genome assembly GCA_033576535.1 of Allobates femoralis. Classification (NCBI taxonomy): domain Eukaryota; kingdom Metazoa; phylum Chordata; class Amphibia; order Anura; family Aromobatidae; genus Allobates; species Allobates femoralis. Next base: position 225,927,559 of record JARQOC010000006.1, on the reverse strand, counting down.
TTAAAAATAATAAATAATTCAATAAAAATAATAATAAAAAAATAAATATATGCTAATTATATCAGCCCTTTCAGCGGACCTGAAAGAGAACTGGGTCTCAGCCTAAATAATAAATTTAATAATAAAAAAAATAATTAAAAAATAATTAAAAATAATAAAAAAATAAATAAAAAATAATAAATAATTCAATAAAAATAATAATAAAAAAATAAATATATGTAATTATATCAGCCCTTTCAGCGGACCTGAAAGAGAACTGGGTCTCAGCCTAAATAATAAATTTAATAATAAAAAAATAATTAAAAAATAATTAAAAAATAATTAATAAAAAAAATAATATAAAAATATTAAATAATAAATAAAAATAATAATAAAAAAATAAAATATTAATGCTAATATATATCATGCCTTTCAGCGGACCTGAAAGAGAAACTGGGTCTCAGCCTAATATAAATTAAATTAATTTAATAAAAATATAATTAAAAATAATTAAAATTAAAAAATAATAATTAAATAAAAAAATAATAATAATTTAATAAAATAATAATAATAATAAATAAATATATTTAATTATAATAGCCATTCAGCGATAATGAATATACTGTGGTTCTCAGCATTAATTTAATAACTATTAATTAATATAAATAATTATTAAATAATAATAAAATAATAATAAAATAATAATAATCTATAAAATTAATATAAAAATAAATTATTATATTAGCGATAAATATAATGCAAAATTAATAATTAAGCTATTAAAATAAAGAATTATTAATAAATAATAATGTAATAATAATAAAAAATAATAAAAAATAATTAAATAATATAAAAATAATAATAATATAAAAAATACATATAATCAATCTATATATAGCCTTTATGCGGACCTGAAGAGATGGGTCTCAGCCTAAATTAATAAATTTAATGATTAAAAATAATTAAAAATAATTAAAAAATAATAAAAATATTATATAAAAAATAATAAATAATAATATAAAAATAATAATAAAAAAAAATGATAATAATAATGATATTACTGCTAATAATAATGCTATTAATGCTAATAATTATGCTATTAATGCTATAATAATGTTATATAATGCTATATTAAATGCTATTAATGCTAATAATAATGTATTAATGCTATTATAATGCTATTAATAGCTATTAATGCTATTAATGCAATAATCATTAATGCTATTAATGCTATTAAATAATATTAATGCTAAATTACCATTAATGCTATTAATGCATAATAATGCTATTATAATGCTATTAATTTTGCTAATATTGCTATTAATGCTAATATATTATCCTATTCATGGTATTATTAATGCTATTAATGCTATAATATTTAATGCTATTAATGCTAATAATAATGCTATTAATAATGCTATTAATGCTATTAATGCTATAAAAATGTTATTAATGCTATTATTAATGCTAATAATGCTATTATTAATGCTATTAATGCCAATAATAATTATAATGCTATTATAATGCTATTAATGCTATTTAATGCTAATATTATCTATTAATGCTATTAATGCTATTTAAAAATGCTATTAATGCTATTAATTTAATGCTATTATGCTATAATGCTAATAATTATTCTATTAATGGCATTATAATGTATTATGCTATAATAATGCTATTAATGCTAATTATTGTATATTAATGCTATTAATGATATTAATAATGCTATTAATGCTATTATTAATGCTATTAATGCTAATAATAATGCTATTAATGCTTATATGTATTAATGTATAATTGCTATTAATGCTATAATAATGTATTAATGCTATTATTAATGCTAATAATGCTATTATTAATGCTATTAATGCTAATAATTAATGCTATTAATGCTATTAATAATGTTATTAATCCCTATTATTAATGCTAATTAATGCTATTATTAATGCTATTATTGCTAATTAATACTATTAATGTTATTAATAATGTTATTAATGCTATTATTAATGCTAATAATGTTATTATTAATGTATTAATGCTAATAATAATGCTATTAATGCTATTAATAATGTTATTAATGCTATATTATTAATGCTAATAATGCTATTATTAATGCTATTAATGCTAATAATAATGCTATTAATGCTATTAATAATGTTATTAATGCTATTATTAATGCTAATAATGCTATTATTAATGCTATTAATGCAATAATAATGCTATTAATGCTATTAATAATGCTATTAATGCTATTAATGCTAATATTTATCCTATTAATGCTATTAATGCTATTAATTATGCTATTAATGCTATCAATGCTAATATTTATCCTATTAATGGCATTATTAATGCTATTAATGCTAATAATAATGTATTAATGCTATTAATGCTAATAATATGCTATTAATGCTATTAATAATGTTATAATGCTATTATTAATGCTATAATGCTAATAATAATGCTATTAATGCTATTAATAATGTTTATTAATCTTATTATTAATGCTAATAATGCTATTATTAATGCTATTAATGATAATAATAATACTATTAATGCTATTAATAATGTTATTAATGCTATTATTAATGCTAATAATGTTATTATTAATGCTAATAATAATGCTATTAATGCTATTAATAATGTTATTAATGCTATTATTAATGCTAATAATGCTATTATTAATGCTATTAATGCTAATAATAATGCTATTAATGCTATTAATAATGTTATTAATGCTATTATTAATGCTAATAATGCTATTAATAATGCTATTAATGCTAATAATAATGCTATTAATGCTATTAATACTGTTATTAATGCTCATAATACTGCTAATAATGCTATTAATACTGCTATTACTGCTAATAATATTGCTATGGCTTATATTATTGCTATTGATGATGCGATTATTATTTAAAAATCTTTAAAAAAACAATAAACATATTTTAGATACCCGATGCATTTGCATCAGGCTAACAGCTATAACTACTATAATCAAATTAATGCACGTTCTAGAATCCCGATGCATTTGCATCGGGCTCACAGCTAGTATATATATATTTATAATATATATTTATTTTTATATATATATATATATATATATATATATACAGTGTTGGCCAAAAGTATTGACACCCCTGCAATTCTGTCAGATAATACTCAGTTTCTTCCTGAAAATAATTGCAATCACAAATTCTTTGCTATTATTATCTTCATTTAATTTGTCTTCAATGAAAAAAACACAAAAAGAATTGTCCTAAAGCCAAATCTATTATGTAATTGCCGTATCGACTTCCGTCGCACACGGCGCTACTTCCGTGGCTTTGTTCGTGGCTTTGTATCTATATCTATCTATCTATCTATCTATCTATATGTATTTATCTGTCTATATGATAGATACATATAGATAGATAGATATAGATAGATATAGATAGATAGATAGATAGTAGGGGTGGGCGAATCTACTCGCTAGGACTCGGTACTCTGAGAGTTTCCCAGCGATTACTCGCACAGCAACGAGTCCAATGCAAATCAATATCAATCCTAGTTTTGTCAGAGACTCTAGGATTGCCATTGACTTGCATTGGTCTGATTACTGTGCAAGTAATCGCTGGGAAACTCGCAAAGTAACTGCTGTTACTTTGCGAGCCGAGTCCAGCTGTCTGCTCTGTGCAGGCTGCCGCAGCTCCAGGGTCCTAGAGCCCGCCTGCTCACAGAGATGATGTAGCAGAGCTGCGATTGTTCTCAGTCTGCTCATTCCCTGTGCATAGACATCTATATCTAGGCACAGGGGATGTAGCAGAGAGGACATCGCGTTTTGGACTACGTCGGACGGAAGAGGATTTTTTAAATTAAAGATGGAGTCCCTAATGGCTTTTTTTTTAAATTTCTAATAAAAATGTTTCTCTGTGTTGTGTTTTTTTAACCCTTTATTGGAGATTCTTAGTGGCTGGGTCAAACGTGGCCTGACATTAAGAATCTAGGGCTTAATACCAGCTTGTATAACAAAGCTGGTATTAACCCCTTTATTACCCAGCGTGCCACCGCCACCAGGGCCGCTGGAAGAGCGGGGTTCAGTGCCAGAGGATGGCGCTTCAATGAACGCGCCATCTTCTGGGGCGGCTGCGGGCTGCAATTTGCAGCGGGGGGTGCCCAGAAAGCTTGGGCATCCCTGCGCTGCGGATTCCAGCCCCCAGCTGCTTAGCTGTACCTGGCTAGACATAGAAATTGCGCGGAGCCCCACTCATTTTTTTTTAATTATTTCATGAAATTCATGAAATAATAAAAAAAAGGGCTCCCCTATATTCTTGTATCTGGCCAGGTGCAAATAGGCACCTGGGGGATGGGGGCAACCCGTCGCTGCCTGCTGGATCCGGCTGGTTCCAGAAATACGGTGAAGCCCACGTGAAATTTTTTTCTGACAAATCCATAAAACAATGTAAATAAAAGGGACTGCATCTTTATTAACCCCTGGACCATGGGCGAGGGGTTAATAAAGATGCAGTCCCTTTTTTAGGATTGTTTTATTGATTTTTCAGAAAAAAAATTACATGGGCTTCGTCGTATTTCTGGAACCAGCCAGATCCAGCAGGCAGCGATGGGCTGCCCCCAACCCCCAGGTGCCTATTTGTACCTGGCCAGACACAAGAATATAGGGGAGCCCTTTTTTTTTATTATTTCATGAATTTCATGAAATAATAAAAAAAAAATGCGTGGGGCTCCGCGCAATTTCTATATCTAGCCAGGTACAGCTAAGCAGCTGGGGGCTGGAATCCGCAGCGCAGGGATGCCCAAGCTTTCTTGGCACCCCCCGCTGCAATTTGCAGCCCGCAGCCGCCCCAGAAGATGGCATGTTCATTGAAGCGCCATCCTCTGGTGCTGAACCCCGCTCTTCCAGCGGCCCTGGTGGCGGTGGCACGCTGGGTAATAAAGAGGTTAGGGCCAGCTTTGTATTATCAGCTGGCCCTAAGCCCGAAATTTATGGCGGTCACGCCAATATTAGACATGACCGCCATGAATTTCTATTAAATTGTTTTAAAAAAAACACAACACAGAGAAAATTTGTTATTAGAAATAAAAAAAAAAGCCATTAGGGACTCGTCCGACGCAGTCCAAAACGCGATGTTCTCTTTGCTACATCCCTTTGCATAGATATAGATGTCTATGCACAGAGATGAGCAGACTGAGAACAATCTCAGCTCTGCTACATCAGGCAGCAGGCGGGCTCTAGGACCCTGGAGCTGCGGCAGCCAGCACAGAGCAGATAGCCTGACTCCTTACTGTGGGAGTTTCCCAGCGATTACTTGCACAGTAAATGAGTCCAATGCAAGTCAATGCCAATCCTTGTTTTGTCAGAGTCTCTGACAAAACTAGGATTGCTTCAGGCTGAAGCTTCCGAGACACATCTGTGATTTGTAAATCGCACACTACTCGCTATTACTCGCTTCCCCATTGATTAACATTGGACTTGCTAGACTCGCAACGAGTAGCGAGTCCTGGCTCGGACTCGCTAGAGTCAAGCGATTCCGAGTAATTTAGGACTCGCCCATCACTAATAGATAGATAGATATAGATAGATAGATATAGAGATAGAAAGAGATAGAGATAGAGATAGATAGATATAGAGATAGACAGATAGGTGAGTCGTTGCAGCCGCGGTAAGTCCGGCACGTAGATCCATTGCGATTTTCTTGGGCCGGCGACAGCCGAGCGCCGTGGCCGAAAATCGAACCAAGGGGCCGGCCATGCATTGTTGGAAACACCGCTATGTATCTCTATGGGAAGTGAGGCGCTATTCTCATTGGTCGCTGTGTGCTGGCAGCGACTAATGAGAATAACGCCTCACTTTCAGCGGTAAATTTGAAACTCAAAGTTGTCCATTATATCTCTATGGGAAGTGAGGCGCTATTCTGATTGGTCGGCGGCAGCACACAGCGACCAATGAGAATACCGCCTCACTTCCCATAGAGATATAATGGACGACTTTGAGTTTCAAATTTACCGCTGAAAGTGAGGCGATATTCTCATTGGTCGCCGCCAGCACACAGCGACCAATGAGAATAGCGCCTCACTTCCCATAGAGATATAATGGAGGACTTTGAGTTTCAAATTTACCGCTGAAAGTGAGGCGTTATTCTCATTGGTCACCGCCAGCACACAGCGACCAATGAGAATAGCGCCTCACTTCCCATAGAGATATAATGGACAACTTTGAGTTTCAAATTTTCCGCTTAAGTGAGGCGCTATGCTGATTGGTTGCTGTGTGCTGCGTCGACCAATCAGCATAGCGCCTCACTTCCTATTGAGATACATAGCGGTGTTTAGAGGAATTGATGGCCGGGCCCTTGGTTCTATTTTCGGCCACGGGGCTCGGCTCTCGTCGGTCGTCGCCGTGGCGGGAGACTCGCAATGGCTGCGCGTGGGCACGAACAAAGCCACGAACAAAGCCACGGAAGTAGCGCCGTGTGCGACGGAAGTCGCTACGGCAATTATATAATAGATTTGGCTTTAGGACAATTCTTTTTGTGTTTTTTCATTGAAGATAAATTCAATGAAGATAATAATACCAAAGAATTTGTGATTGCAATCATTTTCAGGAAGAAACTGAGTATTATCTGACAGAATTGCAGGGGTGTCAATACTTTTGGCTAACACTGTAGCTAACATCAGTTACTTATGAACCCGGGGATAGCCGGGTAGTACAGCTAGTATATGTATATGTATATGTATATATATATATATATATATATATATATTTATATATTTATTTATATATATATATATATATATTTATTTATATATATATATATATATATATATATATATACAGTGTTGGCCAAAAGTATTGACACCCCTGCAATTCTGTCAAATAATACTCAGTTTCTTCCTGAAAATGATTGCAATCACAAATTCTGTGCTATTATTATCTTCATTTAATTTGTCTTCAATGAAAAAAACACAAAAAGAATTGTCCTAAAGCCAAATTGGATCTAATTCCACACCAAACATAAAAAAGGGGGTGGACAAAAGTATTGGCACTGTTAGAAAAATCATGTGATGCTTCTCTAATTGTGTAATTGACAGCACCTGTAACTTACCTGTGGCACCTAACAGATGTTGGCAATAACTAAATCACACTTGCAGCCAGTTGACATGGATTAAAGTTTACTCAACCTCTGTCCTGTGTCCTTGTGTGTACCACATTGAGCATGGAGAAAAGAAAGAAGACCAAAGAACTGTCTGAGGACTTGAGAAACCAAATTGTGAGGAAGCATGAGCAATCTCAAGGCTACAAATCCATCTCCAAAGACCTGAATGTTCCTGTGTCTACCGTGTACAGTGTCATTAAGACGTTTAAAGCCCATGGCACTGTGGCTAACCTCCCTAGATGTGGACGGAAAAGAAAAATTGACGCAAGATTTCAAAGAGATTTTGTGCGGATAGTGGATAAAGAACCTTGACTAACATCCAAACAAGTTCAAGCCGCCCTGCAATCCGAGGGTACAACAGTGTCAACCCGTACTATGCGTCGGCGTCTGAATGAAAAGGGACTGTATGGTAGGAGACCAGGGAAGACCTCACTTCTTACCTCGAGACATAAAAAAGCCAGGCTGGAGTTTGCCAAAACTTACCTGAGAATGCCTAAAACGTTTTGGAAGAATATTCTCTTTTTGGGCAAAGGCATCAACATAGAGTTTACAGGAGAAAAAAAGAGGCATTCAAAGAAAAGAACACGGTCCCTACAGTCAAACATGGCGGAGGTTCCCTGATGTTTTGGGGTTGCTTTGCTGCCTCTGGCAGTGGACTACTTCACTGAGTGCATGGCATTATGAAGTCTGAAGAATACCAACAAATTTTGCAGCATAATGTAGGGCCCAGTGTGAGAAAGCTAGGTCTCCCTCAGAGGTCATGGGTCTTCCAGCAGGACAATGACCCAAAACACACTTCAAAAAGCGCTAGAAAATGGTTTGAGAGAAAGCACTGGAGACTTCTAAGGTGGCCAGCAATGAGTCCAGACCTGAATCCCATAGAACACCTGTGGAGAAATCTAAAAATGGCAGTTTGGAGAAGGCACCCTTCAAATATCAGGGACCTGGAGCAGTTTGCCAAAGAAGAATGGTCTAAAATTCCAGCAGAGCATTGTAAGAAACTCATTGATGGTTACCGTAAGCCGTTAATCGCAGTTATTTTGGCTAAAGGTTGTGCAACCAAGTATTAGGCTGAGGGTGCCAATACTTTTGTCTAGCCCATTTTTGGAGTTTTATGTGAAATGATCAATGTTTTGTTTTTTGCTTCATTCTCTTTTGTGTTTTTTCATTGAAGACAAATTAAATGAAGATAATAATACCAAAGAATTTGTGATTGCAATCATTTTCAGGAAGAAACTGAGTATTATGTGACAGAATTGCAGGGGTGTTAATACTTTTGGCCAACACTGTATATATATTATATATAGAATATATATATTATATATACATATATATATATATATAATATATATATTCTATATATAATATATAGCTATATCTACACACATATGTATTATACCCCGGGGTATAGTGTATCCTAGACCAAAGTATATACCCCCCTGTGGCCCAGAATATACTGTACATATCCCGGCTATATTATACTAGATGGCGGCCCGATTCTAAAGAATCGGGTAGTCTAGAATCCATATATAGTTTTATTTACTAATAGATGGTGGCCCGATTCTAACACATTGGGTATTCTAGAATATGTATGTAGTTTATTTATGAAGATTTAAGAATAATGCAATAAATACGCAGGTTTTTCTGGGATAAAATATATACATTATCATTTAAATCCTGCGGCAATAATACTGATTGGTCGCAGCTGGCCTTGACCAGTCAGCGAAGACGGTTTAAATCCCACGCCAATATCGCTGATTGTTTGCTTCCGCCCATTTGAGATGTGGTTGGGGACTGTCCCTTTAAGATGTGGTTGAGGACTGCTCTTTTAAGATGTGGTTGGCAACTCCCCTATTAAGATGTGGTTGGGACTGTTTCTTTAAGATGTGTTTGGGGACCACCCGTTTAGGAAGTGGTTGGGGACTGCTCCTTTAAGAGGTTGAGGACAGCCCCTTTAAGAAGTGGTTGGGGTCCACTCCTTTAAGACATGGTTGGGGATGGCCCCTTTAAGACGTGGTTATGGACAGCCCCTTTAAGAAGTTATTGGGGACAATCCCTTTAAGAGATTGGGGACCACCCCTTTAAGAAGTGGTTGGGGACAGCCCCTTTAACACGTGGTTGGGGAGACGTGGTTGCGACTGCCCCTTTAAAAAGTTGTTGGGGACTGCACCTTTAAGAGGTTGGGGACAGCCCCTTTAAGAACTGGTTGGGGATGGTCCCTTTAAGATGTGGTTGGGGACCACCCTTTTAAGACATGGTTGGGGACTGCCCCTTTAAGACGTGGTTGGGGACCTCCCCTTTAAGATGTGGTTGGGAACTGCCCCTTTAAGAAGTGGTTGGGGTCCTCCCCTTTAAGAACTGGTTGGGGATGGCCCCTTTAAGACATGGTTGTGGACCACCCCTTTAAGACATGGTTGGGGACTGCCCCTTTAAGACGTGGTTGGGGATCGCCCCTTTAAGATGTGGTTGGGACTGTTTTCTTTAAGATGTGTTTGGGGACTGCCCCTTTAAGAGGTTGAGGACAGCCCCTTTAAGAAGTGGTTGGGGTCCACTCCTGTAAGACATGTTTGTGGATGGCCCCTTTAAGATGTGGTTATTGACAGCCCCTTTAAGAAGTTATTGGGGACTGTCCCTTTAAGAGGTTGGGGACCACCCCTTTAAGAAGTGGTCGGGGACTGCCCCTTTAAGACATACTTGGGGTCCGCTGCCTTAAGACATGATTGGGTGCCGTCACTTTAAGATGTGGTTGGGGACCGCCCCTCTAAGACGTGGTTGGAAACTTCCCCTTTAAGATGTGGTTGAGGACCGGCCTTTTAACACGTCGTTAAGGAGATGTGGTTGCGACTGGCCCTTTAAAAAGTGGTTGGGACTGCCCCTTTAAGAGGTTGGGGATGGCCCCTTTAAGGTGTGGTTGGGGACCGCCCCTTTAAGATGTGGTTGGGGACTGCCCCTTTAAAATGTGGTTGGGACCGCCTCTTTAAGATGTGGTTGGGGACTGCCCCTTTAAAAAGTGGTTGGAGACAGCCCCTTTAAGAAGTGGTTGGGGTCCGCCCCTTTAAGAACTGGTTGGGGATGGCCCCTTTAAGACGTGGTTGTGGACCACCCCTTTAAGACATGGTTGGGGACCGGCCTTTTAAAACATGGTTGGGGACTGCCCCTTTAAGACATGGTTGGGGACCGCCCCTTTAAGATGTGGTTGGGGACTGCCCCTTTAAGACATGGTTTGGGACCGCCTCTTTAAGATGTGGTTGGGGACTGCCCCTTTAAAAAGTGGTTGGAGACAGCCCATTTAAGAAGTGGTTGTGGTCCGCCCTTTAAGAACTGGTTGGGGATGGCCCCTTTAAGACGTGGTTGTGGACCACCCCTTTAAGACATGGCTGGGGACCGGCCATTTAAAACATGGTTGGGGACTGCCCCTTTAAGACGTGGTTGGGGACCGCCCCTTTAAGACGTGGTTGGGGACCGCCCCTTTAAGACGTGGTTGGGGACCACCCCTTTAAAATGTGGTTGGGGACTGCCCCTTTAAAAAGTGGTTGGGGACAGCCCCTTTAAAAAGTGGTTGGGTCCTCTCCTTTAAGAACTGGTTGGGGATTGCCCCTTTCAGATGTGGTCGTGGACAACCTCTTTAAGACATGGATGGGGACCGCTCCTTTAAGACGTGGTTGGGGACCGCCCCTTTAAGATGTGGTTGGGGACTGCCCCTTTAAAAAGTGGTTGGGGTCCGGCCCTTTAAGAACTGGTTGGGGATGGCCTTTTAAAAAGTGGTTGTGGACCGCCCCTTTAAAACATGGTGGGGACCGGCCTTTTAATACATGGTTGGGGACTGCCCCTTTAAGACGTGGTTGGGGACCGCCCCTTTAAGACATGGTTGGGGACCACCCCTTTAGGATGTGGTTGGGGACTGCCCCGTTAAGACGTGGTTGGGGACCGCCCCTATAAAATGTGGTTGGGGTCTGCCCCTTTAAAAAGTGGTTGGGGGGTCCGCTCCGTTAAGAACTGGTTGGGGATGGCCCCTTTAAGACGTGGTTGTGGACGGCACTTTTAGGACATGTTTGGGGACCGGCCTTTTAAGACATGGCTGGGGACTGCCCCTTTAAGACGTGGTTGGGGACCGCCCCTTTAAGATGTGGTTGGGGACTGCCCCTTTAAGAACTGGTTGGGGACCGCCCCTTTAAAATGTGGTTGGGGACTGCCCCTTTAAAAAGTGGTTGGGGACAGCCCCTTTAAGAAGTGGTTGGGGTCCGCTCCTTTAAGAACTGGTTGGGGATGGCCCCTTTAAGACGTGGTTGTGGACCGCTTCTTTAAGACATGGTTGAACACCGCCCCTTCAAGACGTGGTTGGGGACCGCCCCTTTAAGATGTGGTTGGGGACTGCCCCTTTAAAAAGTGGTTGGGATCCAGGCCTTTAAGAACTGGTTGGGGTTGGCCCCTTTAAGAAGTGGTTGTGGACCGCGCCCCTTTAAGACATGGTTGGGGACTGCCCCTTTAAGACGTGGTTGAGGACCGCCCCTTTAAGACGTGGTTGGGGACTGCCCCTTTAAGATGTGGTTGGGGACTGCCCATTTAAGACGTGTTGGGGACCGCCCCTTTAAGATGTGGTTGGGGACTGCCCCTTTAAGAGGTTTTTGGGGACCGCCCCGTTAAAATGTGGTTGGGGACTGCCCCTTTAAAAAAGGGTTGGGGACAGCCCCTTTAAGAAGTGGTTGGAGGTCCTCTCCTTTAAGAACTGGTTGGGAATGGCCCCATTAAGACGTGGTTGTGGACCGCCCCTTTAAGACACGGTTGGGGACCGCCCATTTAAGACGTGGTTGGGGACCGCTCCTTTAAGATGTGGTTGGGGACTGCCCCTTTAAAATGTGGTTGGAGTCCGGCCCTTTAACAACTGGTTGGGGATGGCCCATTTAAGAAATGGTTGTGGACCGCCCCTTTAAGACATGTTGGGGACCGGCCTTTTAAGACATAGTTGGGGACTGCCCCTTTAAGACGTGGTTGGGGACCGCCCCTTTAAGATGTGGTTGGGGACTGCCCCTTTAAGACGTGGTTGGGGACCGCCCCTCTAAGACGTGGTTGGAAACTTCCCCTATAAGATGTGGTTGGGGATCGGCCTTTTAACACGTGGTTGGGGAGACGTGGTTGCGACTGGCCCTTTAAAAAGTTGTTGTGGACTGCCCCTTTAAGAGGTTGGGGACAGCCCCTTTAAGATGTGGTTAAGGACCGCCCTTTTAAGATGTGGTTGCGGACTGCCCCTTTAAGATGTGATTTGGGACCACCTCTTTAAGATGTGGTTGGGGACAGCCCCTTTAAGAAGTGGTTGGGGTCCGCCCCTTTAAGAACTGGTTGGGCATGGCCCCTTTAAGACGTGGTTGTGGACCACCCCTTTAAGACATGGTTGGGGATCGGCCTTTTAAGACATGGTTGGGGATTGCCCCTTTAAGACGTGGTTGGGGACCGCCCCTTTAAGATGTGGTTGGGGACTGCCCCTTTAAGACGTGGGTGGGGACCGCCACTTTAAAATGTGGTTGGGGACTGCCCCTTTAAAAAGTGGTTGGGGACAGCCCCTTTAAGAAGTGGTTGGGGTCCGCTCCTTTAAGAACTGGTTGGGGATGGCCCTTTCAGACGTGGTTGTAGACCGCCCCTTTAAGACATGGTTGAGGACCGCCCCTTTAAGATGTGGTTGGGGACCGCCCCTTTAAGATGTGGTTGGGGACTGCCCCTTTAAAAAGTGGTTGGGGTCCGGCCCTTTAAGAACTGGTTAAGGATGGCCCCTTTAAGAAGTGGTTGTGGACCGCCCCTTTAAGACATGGTTGGGGACCGGCCTTTTAATACATGGTTGGGGACTGCCCCTTTAAGATTGGTTGGGGACCGCCCCTTTAAGATGTGGTTGGGGACTGACCATTTAAGACGTGGTTGGGGACCGCCTCTTTAAGATGTGGTTGGGGACTGCCCCTTTAAAAAGTGGTTGGGGACAGCCCCTTTAAGAAGTGGTTGGGGTCCGCCACTTTAAGAACTGGTTGGGGATGGCCCCTTAGGACGTGGTTGTGGACCACCCCTTTAAGATATGGTTGGGGACCGCCCCTTTAAGACGTGGTTGGGGACCGCCCCTTTAAGATGTGGTTGGAAACTGCCCCTTTAAAAAGTGGTTGGAGTCTGGCCCTTTAAGAACTGGTTGGGGATGGCCCCTTTAAGAAGTGGTTGTGGACCGTCCCTTTAAGATATGGTTGGGGACCGGCCTTTTAGACATGGTTGGTGACTGCCCCTTTAAGACGTGGTTGGGGACCGCTCCTTTAAGATGTGTGTTGGGGACTGCCCCTTTAAGACGTGGTTGGGGACCGCCACTATAAAATGTGGTTGGGAACTGCCCCTTTAAAAAGTGGTTGGGGACAGCCCCTTTAAGAAGTGGTAGGGGTCCGCTCCTTTAAGATGTGGTTGGGGATGGCCCCTTTAAGACGTGGTTGTGAACTGCCCCTTTAAGACGTGGTGTGGGACCGCCCCTTTAAGATGTGGTTGGGGACTGCCCCTTTAAAAAGTGGTTGGGGTCTGGCCCTTTAAGAACTGGTTGTGGATGGCCCCTTTAAGAAGTGGTTGTGGACCGCCCCTTTAAGACATGGTTGGGGACCGGCCTTTGAAGACATGATTGGGGACTGCCCCTTTAAGATGTGGTTGGGGACCGCCCCTTTAAGATGTGGTTGGGGACTGCCCCTTTAAAAAGTGGTTGGGGAAAGCCCCTTTAAGAAGTTGTTTGGGTCCGTTCCTTTAAGAACTGGTTGGGGATGGCCCCTTTAAGAAGGGGTTGTGGACCGCCCCTTTAAAACATAGTTTGGGACCGGCCTTTTAAGACATGGTTAGGGACTGCCCCTTTAAGACGTGGTTAAGGACCGCCCCTTTAAGATGTGGTTGGGACTGCCCCTTTAAGACAGGGTTGGGGACAGCCCCTTTAAGAAGTGGTTGGGGTCCGCTCCTTTAAGAACTGATTGGGGATGGCCCCTTTTAAGATGTGGTTGTGGACCGCCCCTTTAAAACGTGGTTGGGGACCGGCCCTTTAAGAACTGGTTGGGGATGTCCCCTTTAAGAACTGTGTGTGGACCGCCCCTTTAAGACATGGTTGGGGACCGGCCTTTTAAGACATGGTTGGGGACTGCCCCTTTAAGACGTGGTTAAGAACCGCCCCTTTAAGATGTGGTTGGGGACTGCCCCTTTAAGACGTGGTTGAGGACCGCCCCTTTAAAATGTGGTTGGGGACTGCCCCTTTAAGACATGGTTGGGGACCAGCCTTTTAAGACATGGTTGGGGACTGCCCCTTTAAGATGTGGTTGGGGCCTGCCCCTTTAAGATGTGGTTGGGGACTGCCCCTTTAAGACATGGTTGGGGACCGCCCCTTTAAAATGTGGTTGGGGACTGCCCCTATAAAAATTGTTTGGGGACAGACCTTTTAAGAAATGGTTGGGGTCCGCTCCTTTAAGAACTGGTTGGGGATGGCCCCTTTTAAGACGTGGTTGTGGACTGCCCCTTTAAGACATGGTTGGGGACTGCCCCTTTAAGACGTGGTTGAGGACCGGCCATTTAAGAACTGGTTGGGGATGGCCCCTTTAAGAAGTGGTTGTGGACCGCCCCTTTAAGACATGGTTGGGGACCGGCCTTTTAAGACATGGTTGGGGACTGCCCCTTTAAGACATGGTTAAGGACCGCCCCTTTAAGACGTGGTTGGGGACCGCCCCTTTAAGATGTGGTTGGAAACTGCCCCTTTAAAACGTGGTTGGGGACCGGCCCTTTAAGAACTGGTTGGGGATGTCCCCTTTAAGAAGTGGTTGTGGACCGCCCCTTTAAGACATGGTTGGGGACCGGCCTTTTAAGACATGGTTGGGGACTGCCCCTTTAAGACGTGGTTAAGACCGCCCCTTTAAGATGTGGTTGGGGACTGCCCCTTTAAGACGTGGTTGAGGACCGCCCCTTTAAAATGTGGTTGGGGACTGCCCCTTTAAAAAGATGTTGGGGACAGCCCCTTTAAGAAGTGGTTGGGGTCCGCTCCTTTAAGACATGGTTGGGGACCGCCTTTTAAGACATGGTTGGGACTGCCCCTTTAAGATGTGGTTGGGGCCTGCCCCTTTAAGATGTGTTGGGGACTGCCCCTTTAAGACATGGTTGGGGACCGCCCCTTTAAAATGTGTGTTGGGGACTGCCCCTTATAAAATTGTTTGGGGACAGACCTTTTAAGAAATGGTTGGGGTCCGCTCCTTTAAGAACTGGTTGGGGATGCCCCTTTAAGACGTGGTTGTGGACTGCCCCTTTAAGACATGGTTGGGGACTGCCCCTTTAAGACGTGGTTGAGGACCGCCATTTAAGAACTGGTTGGGATGGCCCCTTTAAGAAGTGGTTGTGGACCGCCCCTTTAAGACATGGTTGGGGACCGGCCTTTTAAGACATGGTTGGGGACTGCCCCTTTAAGACATGGTTAAGGACCGCCCCTTTAAGAGTGGGTTGGGGACCGCCCCTTTAAGATGGTTGGTGGAAACTGCCCCCTTTAAAACGTGGTTGGAGTCTGGCCCTTTAAGAACTGGTTGGGGATGGCCCCTTTAAGAAGTGGTTGTGGACCGTCCCTTTAAGATATGGTTGGGGACCGGCCTTTTAGACATGGTTGGGGACTGCCCCTTTAAGACGTGGTTGGGGACCGCTCCTTTAAGATGTGGTTGGGGACTGCCCCTTTAAGACGTGGTTGGGGACCGCCCCTATAAAATGTGGTTGGGGACTGCCCCTTTAAAAAGTAGTTGGGGACAGCCCCTTTAAGAAGTGGTAGGGGTCCGCTCCTTTAAGATGTGGTTGGGGATGGCCCCTTTAAGACGTGGTTGTGAACCGCCCCTTTAAGACGTGGTGTGGGACCGCCCCTTTAAGACATGGTTGGGGACTGCCCCTTTAAAAAGTGGTTGGGGTCCGGCCCTTTAAGAACTGGTTGTGGATGGCCCCTTTAAGAAGTGGTTGTGGACCGCCCCTTTAAGACATGGTTGGGGACCGGCCTTTTAAGACATGATTGGGGACAGCCCCTTTAAGATGTGGTTGGGGACCGCCCCTTTAAGATGTGGTTGGGGACTGCACCTTTAAAAAGTGGTTGGGGACAGCCCTGTTAAGAAGTGGTTGGGGTCCGCCACTTTAAGAACTGGTTGGGAATGGCCCCTTTAAGACGTGGTTGTGGACCACCGCTTTAAGACATGGTTGGGGACCGGCCTTTTAATACATGGTTGTGGACTGCCCCTTTAAGATGTGGTTGGGGACGGCCCCTTTAAGATGTGGTTGGGACTGACCATTAAGACGTGGTTGGGATCGCCTCTTTAAGATGAGGTTGGGGACCGCCCCTTTAAATGTGGTTGGGACTGCCGCCTTTAAAAAGTGGTTGGGGTCCGGCCCTTTAAGAACCGTGTTGTGGGATGGCCCTTTAAAAAGTGTTTGTGGACCGCCCCTTTAAAACATGGTGGGGGACCGGCCTTTTAATACATGGTTGGGGACTGCCCCTTTAAGATGTGGTTGGGGACCGCCCCTTTAAGACGTGGTTGGGGACCACCCCTTTAGGATGTGGTTGGGGACTGCCCCGTTAAGACGTGTTGGGGACCGCCCCTTTAAAATGTGGTTGGGGTCTGCCCCTTTAAAAGTGGTTGGGGGTCTGCTCCGTTAAGAACTGGTTGGGGATGGCCCCTTTAAGACGTGGTTGTGAACCGCCCCTTTAAGACGTGGGTGGGACCGCCCATTTAAGACATGGTTGGGGACTGCCCCTTTAAAAAGTGGTTGGGGTCCGCTCCTTTAAGAACTGGTTGGGGTTGGCCCCTTTAAGAAGTGGTTGTGGACCGCCCCTTTAAGACATGGTTGGGGACTGCCCCTTTAAGACGTGGTTGGGGACCGCCCCTTTAAGACGTGGTTGGGGACTGCCCCTTTAAGATGTGTTGGGGACTGCCCATTTAAGACGCGGTTGGGGACCGCCCCTTTAAGATGTGGTTTTGGACTGCCCCGATAAGACGTGGTTGGGGACCGCCCCTTTAAAATGTGGTTGGGGTACTGCCCCTTTAAAAAGTGGTTGGGGGTCCGCTCCGTTAAGAACTGGTTGGGATGGCCCCTTTAAGACGTGGTTGTGATCCGCCCCTTTAAGACGTGGTGTGGGACCGCCCCTTTAAGACATGGTTGGGACTGCCCCTTTAAGATGTGTTGGGGACTGCCCCTTTAAAAAGTGGTTGGGATCCAGGCCTTTAAGAACTGGTTGGGTTGGCCCCTTTAAGAAGTGGTTGTGGACTGCCCCTTTAAGACATGGTTGGGGACTGCCCCTTTAAGACGTGGTTGGGGACCGCCCCTTTAAGACGTGGTTGGGGACTGCCCCTTTAAGATGTGGTTGGGGACTGCCCATTTAAGACGCGTTGGGGACCGCCCCTTTAAGATGTGGTTGGGGACTGCCCCTTTAAGAGGTTTTTGGGGACCCGCCCTGTTAAAATGTGGTTGGGGACTGCCCCTTTAAAAAGTGGTTGGGGACAGCCCTTTTAAGAAGTGGTTGGAGGTCCTCTCCTTTAAGAACTGGTTGGGGATGGCCCCTTTAAGACGTGGTTGTGGACCGCCCCTTTAAGACACGGTTGGGGACCGCCCATTTAAAACATGGTTGGGGACCGGCCTTTTAAGACATGGTTGGGGACTGCCCCTTTAAGACGTGGTTGGGGAACGCCCCTTTAAGATGTGGTGGGGACAGCCCCTTTAAGACGTGGTTAGGGACCGCCCCTTTAAAATGTGGTTGGGGACAGCCCCTTTAAAAAGTACTTGGGGACAGCCCCTTTAAGAAGTGGTTGGGGTACGCTCCTTTAAGAACTGGTTAGGGATGGCCCCTTTAAGACATGATTGTGGACCGCCCCTTTAAGGCATGGTTGGGACCGCCCCTTTTAGCCGTGGTTGGGGACGCCCCTTTAAGATGTGGTTGGGGACTGCCCCTTTAAGATGTGGTTGGGGACTGCCCCTTTAAGACGTGGGTGGGGACCGCCACTTTAAAATGTGGTTGGGGACTGCCCCTTTAAAAAGTGGTTGGGGTCCGCCCCTTTAAGAACTGGTTGGGCATGGCCCCTTTAAGACGTGGTTGTGGACCACCCCTTTAAGACATGGTTGGGGATCGGCCTTTTAAGACATGGTTGGGGATTGCCCCTTTAAGACGTGGTTGGGGACTGCCCCTTTAAGATGTGGTTGGGGACTGCCCCTTTAAGACGTGGGTGGGGACCGCCACTTTAAAATGTGGTTGGGGACTGCCCCTTTAAAAAGTGGTTGGGGACAGCCCCTTTAAGAAGTGGTTGGGGTCCGCTCCTTTAAGAACTGGTTGGGGATGGCCCCTTTCAGACGTGGTTGTGGACCGCCCCTTTAAGACATGGTTGAGGACCGCCCCTTTAAGATGTGGTTGGGGACCGCCCCTTTAAGATGTGGTTGGGGACTGCCCCTTTAAAAAGTGGTTGGGGTCCGGCCCTTTAAGAACTGGTTGGGGATGGCCCCTTTAAGAAGTGGTTGTGGACCGCCCCTTTAAGACATGGTTGGGGACCGGCCTATTAATACATGGTTGGGGACTGCCCCTTTAAGATGTGGTTGGGGACCGCCCCTTTAAGATGTGGTTGGGGACTGACCATTTAAGACCTGGTTGGGACCGCCTCTTTAAGATGTGGTTGGGGACTGCCCCTTTAAAAAGTGGTTGGGGACAGCCCCTTTAAGAAGTGGTTGGGGACAGCCCCTTTAAGAAGTGGTTGGGGTCCGCTCCTTTAAGACATGGTTGGGGACCAGCCTTTTAAGACATGGTTGGGGACTGCCCCTTTAAGATGTGGTTGGGGCCTGCCCCTTTAAGATGTGGTTGGGGACTGCCCCTTTAAGACATGGTTGGGGACCGCCCCTTTAAAATGTGGTTGGGGACTGCCCCTTTAAAAATTGTTTGGGGACAGACCTTTTAAGAAATGGTTCGGGTCCGCTCCTTTAAGAACTGGTTGGGGATGGCCCCTTTTAAGACGTGGTTGTGGACTGCCCCTTTAAGACATGGTTGGGGACTGCCCCTTTAAGACGTGGTTGAGGACCGGCCATTTAAGAACTGGTTGGGGATGGCCCCTTTAAGAAGTGGTTGTGGACCGCCCCTTTAAGACGTGGTTGGGGACCGCCCCTTTAAAATATGGTTGGGGACTGCCCCTTTAAAAAGTGGTTATGGACAGCACCTTTAAGAAGTGGTTGGGGTCCGCTCCTTTTAGAACTGGTTGGGGATGGCCCCTTTCAGACGTGGTTGTGGACCGCCCCTTTAAGACAAGGTTGGGGACCGCCCCTTTAAGATGTGGTTGGGATGGCCCCTTTAAGACGTGATTGTGAACCGCCCCTTTAAGACGTGGTGTGGGACCGCCCCTTTAAGACGTAGTTGGGGACTGCCCCTTTAAAAAGTGGTTGGGGACAGCCCCTTTAAGAAGTGGTTGGGGTCCGCCACTTTAAGAACTGGTTGGGGATGGCCCCTTTAAGACGTGGCTGTGGACCACCCCTTTAAGACATGGTTGGGACCGCCCCTTTAAGACGTGGTTGGGGACCGCCCCTTTAAGATGTGGTTGGAAACTGCCCCTTAAAAAAGTGGTTGGAGTCTGGCCCTTTAAGAACTGGTTGGGGATGGCCCCTTTAAGAGTGGTTGTGGACCGCCCCTTTAAGACATGGTTGGGGACCGGCCTTTAGACATGGTTGGGGACTGCCCTTTAAGACGTGGTTGGGGACCGCCCCTATAAAATGTGGTTGGGGACTGCCCCTTTAAAAAGTGGTCGGGGTCCGGCCCTTTAAGAACTGGTTGGGGATGGCCCCTTTAAGAAGTGGTTGTGGACCGCCCCTTTAAGACGTGGTTGGGGACCGCCCCTTTAAGATGTGTTTGGAAACTGCCCCTTTAAAAAGTGGTTAGAGTCTGGCCCTTTAAGAACTGGTTGGGGATGGCCCCTTTAAGAAGTGGTTGGACCGCCCCTTTAAAACAGGTTGGGGACGGCCCTTTAGAATGGTTGGGGTACGCCCCTTTAAGACGTGGTTAAGGACCGCCCCTTAAGATGTGGTTGGGACTGCCCCTTTAAGAAGTGGTTGGGGACCGCCTTTAAAATGTGGTTGGGGACTGCCCCTTTAAAAGTGGTTGGGACAGCCCCTTAAGAAGTGGTTGGGTCCGCTCCTTTAAGAATGTTGGGGATGCCCCTTTTAAGATGGTTGGGACCGCCCCTTTAAGACTCGTTGGGATGCCCTTTAAAAAGTGGTTGGGGTCCGCCCTTTAGAACTGGTGGGGATGCCCCTTTAAGAAGTGGTTGGGACCGCCCCTTTAAGACATGGTTGGGACCGCCTTTTAAACTGGTTGGGGACGCCCCTTTAAGACGTGGTTGGGACCGCCCCTTTAAATGTGGTTGGGACGCCCATTTAAAATGTTGGGGACCGCCTCTTAAGAATGGTTGGGGACTGCCCCTTTAAAAGTGGTTGGGCCGCCCTTTAAGACGTGTTGGGGACCGCCCCTTTATAATGGTTGGGGACGCCCTTTAAAGTGGTTGGGCTCCCTTTAAGACTGGTTGGGATGCCCCTTTAAAAGTGGATATGGACAGCCGTTTAAAGATGGTTGGGGCGCCTTTTGAATGGTTGGGGAGCCCTTTAAGACTGGTTGGGACCGCCCCTTTAAGATGTGGGGGACTGCCCCTTTAAGAGTGGTTGGGGACCGCCCTTTAAGAGTGGTGGGGACTCCCTTTAAAAAGTGGTTGGGCCCGCGCCCCTTTAAGAAGTGTGGGACGCCCTTTAAGATGGTTGGGACCGCCCTTTAAACTGGTTGGGGACGCCCCTTTAAGAACTGGTTGGGAGCCCCTTTAAGAGTGGTTGGGACGCCCCTTTAAGACATGTTGGGACCCCCTTTAAGACTGGTTGGGACGCCCTTAAAAGTGGTTGGGCCGCCCTTTAAACGTGTTGGGACCGCCCTTTAAACGTGTTGGGGACCGCCCTTTAAGAGTGGTGGGGACCCCTTTAAGACTGGTTGGGGACTGCCCCTTTAAAAGTGGTTGGGACGCCCCTTTAAGAAGTGTTGGGTCCGCCCTTTAAAACTGGTTGGGGATGCCCCTTTAAGACTGGTTGGGGACCGCCCCTTTAAAATGGTTGGGACTGCCCCTTTAAGAATGGTTGGGACCGGCCCTTTAAAAGTGTTGGGTGCCCTTTAAGAATGGTTGTGGACGCCCCTTTAAAACATGGTTGGGACCGCCTTTTAAGACATGGTTGGGGACTGCCCCTTTAAGACGTGGTTAGGACCGCCCCTTTAAGATGTGGTTGGGGACTGCCCCTTTAAGACATGGTTGGGGACTGCCCTTTAAAAAGTGGTTGGGGACAGGCCTTTTAAGAATGGTTGGTGTCCGCCACTTTAAGAACTGGTTGGGGATGGCCCCTTTAAGACGTGGTTGTGGACCACCCTTTAAGACATGGTTGGGGACCGCCCCTTTAAGATGTGGTTGGGAACCGCCCCTTTAAGATGTGGTTGGGGACTGCCCCTTTAAAAAGTGGTTGGAGTCCGCCCTTTAAAGAAACTGGTTGGGGATGGCCCCATTAAGAAGTGGTTGTGGACCGCCCCTTTAAGACATGGTTGGGACCGGCCTTTAGACATGGTTGGGGACTTCCCCTTTCAGACGTGGTTGAGGACCGCCCCTTTAAGATGTGGTTGGGAACTGCCCTTTAAGACGTGGTTGGGGACCGCCCCTATAAAAATGTGGTTGGGGACTGCCCGTTTAAAAAATGGTTGGGGACAGCCCCATTAAGAAGTGGTTGGGTCCGCTCCTTTAAGAACTGGTTGAGGATGGCCCCTTTTAAGGCATGGTTGTGGACCGCCCCTTTAAGACGTGGTGTGGGACCGCCCCTTCAGACGTGGTTTGGGACCGCCCCTTTAAAATGTGGTTGGGGACTGCCCCTTTAAAAAGTGGTTGGGGTCTGCCCTTTAAGAACTGGTTGGGGATGGCCCCTTTAAGAAGTGTTATGGACTGCCCCTTTAAGACATGGTGGGACCGGCCTTTTAAGACATGGTTGGGGACTGCCCCTTTAAGACATGGTTGGGGACTGCCCCTTTAAGATGTGGTTGGGACTGCCCCTTTAAGATGTGGTTGGGGACCGCCCCTTTAAAATATGGTTGAGGACTGCCCCTTTAAAAAGTGGTTGGGGACAGCCCCTTTAAGAAGTGGTTGGGGTCCGCTCCTTTAGGAACTGGTTGGGATGGCCCCTTTTAAGATGTGGTTGTGGACCGCCCCTTCAAGACATGGTTGAGGACCGCCCCTTTAAGACGTGGTTCGGGACCGGCCCTTTAAGAACTGGTTGGGGATGTCCCCTTTAAGAAGTGGTTGTGGACCGCCCTCTTAAGACATGGTTGGGGACCGGCCTTTTAAGACATGGTTGGGGACTGCCCCTTTAAGACGTGGTTATGGACCGCCCCTTTAAGAAGTGGTTGGGGACTGCCCCTTTAAGACGTGGTTGGGGACCGCCTCTTTAAAATGTGGTTGGGGACTGCCCCTTTAAAAAGATGTTGGGACAGCCCCTTTAAGAAGAGGTTGGGGTCCGCTCCTTTAAGACATGGTTGGGAACCAGCCTTTTCAGACATGGTTGGGCGCTGCCCCATTAAGATGTGGTTGGGGACCGTCCCTTTAAGATGTGGTTGGGGACTGCCCCTTTAAGACGTGGTTGGGGACCACCCCTTTAAAATGTGGTTGGGGACTGCCCCTTTAAAAAGTGGTTGGGGACAGCCCCTTTAAGAAGTGGTTGGGGTCCGCTCTTTTAAGAACTGGTTGGGGATGGCCCCTTTAAGACATGGTTGTGGACCGCCCCTTTAAGACGTGGTGTGGGACTGCCCCTTTAAGATGTGGTTGGGGACCGCCCCTTTAAAATGTGGTTGGGGACTGCCCCTTTAAAAAGTGGTTGGGGTCCGGCCCTTTAAGAACTGGTTGGTGATGGCCCCTTTAAGAAGTGGTTATGGACCGCCCCTTTAAGACATGGTTTGGGACCGGCCTTTTAAGACATGGTTAGGGACTGCCCCTTTAAGACGTGGTTGGGGACCGCCCCTTTAAGATGTGGTTGGGGACTGCCCCTTTAAGACATGGTTGGGGACCGCCCCTTTAAAATGTGGTTGAAGACTGCCCCTTTAAAAAGTGGTTGGGGACAGCCCCTTTAAGAAGTGGTTGGGGTCCGCTCCTTTAAGAACTGGTTGGGGATGGCCCCTTTTAAGACGTGGTTGTGGACCGCCCCTTTAAGACATGGTTGGGGACTGCCCCTTTAAAAAGTGGTTGGGGACAGCCCCTTTAAGAAGTGGTTGGGGTCCGCTCCTTTAAGAACTGGTTGGGGATGGCCCCTTTTAAGACGTGGTTGGGGACCGCCCCTTTAAGACGTGATTGGGGACCGCCCCTTTAAGACGTGGTTGGGGACCGCCCCTTTAAGATGTGGTAGGGGACTGCCCATTTAAGACGTGGTTGGGGACCGCCTCTTTAAGATGTGGTTGGGGACTGCCCCTTTAAAAAGTGGTTGGGGACAGCCCCTTTAAGAAGTGGTTGGGGTCCGCTCCTTTAAGAACTGGTTGGGGATGGCCCCTTTAAGGCGTGGTTGTGGACCGCCCCTTTAAGACGTGGTGTGGGACCGCCCCTTTAAGATGTGGTTGGGGACCGCCCCTTTAAAATGTGGTTGGGGACTGCCCCTTTATAAAGTGGTTGGGGTCCGGCCCTTTATGACGTGGTTGGGGACCGCCCCTTTAAGATGTGGTTGGGGACTGCCCCTTTAAGACGTGGTTGGGGACCGCCCCTTTAAAATGTGGTTGGGGACTGCCCTTTTAAAAAGTGGTTGGGGACAGCCCCTTTTATTTATCTCCGGACATTTATCTCCGGACATTTATCTCCGGACACAGCCACGGAAGTTGGCTTTTGACAGGAAGTAGAATTCTAGGCAATTATATAGTAGACTAGATGGCGGCCCGATTCTAAAGAATCGGGTAGTCTAGAATCCATATATAGTTTATTTACTAATAGTTAGGGGAGTGCGGTGAAATGAATTGTGTGTATACGGTGGCTCAGTGGTTAGCACTGTATATGGTGGCTCAGTGGTTAGCACTGTATACGGTGGCTCAGTGGTTAGCACTGTATATGGTGGCTCAGTGGTTAGCACTGTATATGGTGGCTCAGTGGTTAGCACTGTATATGATGGCTCAGTGGTTAGCACTGTATATGGTAGCTCAGTGGTTAGCACTGTACATGGTGGCTCAGTGGTTAGCACTGTATATGGTGGCTCAGTGGTTAGCACTGTATATGGTGGCTCAGTGGTAGCACTGTATATGGTGGGTGAGTGGTTAGCACTGTATATGGTGTCTCAGTGGTTAGCACTGTATGGTGGCTCAGTGGTTAGCACTGTATATTGGTGGCTCAGTGGTTAGCACTGTATATGGTGGCTGAGTGGTTAGCACTGTATATGATGGCTCAGTGGTTAGCACTGTATATGGTGGCTCAGTGGTTAGCAGTGTATACGGTGGCTGAGTGGTTAGCACTGTATACGGTGCCTCCGTGGTTAGCCTTGTATACGGTGGCTCAGTGGTTTTCACAGTGTGAAGGCTTAGTGGTTTGCACAGTGCGGTGGCTCAGTGGTTTTCACAGTGCGTTGGCTCAGTGGTTAGCACTGCGCAGTAGCTCAGTGGTCAGTGCAGCATGTGGTGGCTCAGTGGTTTTCAGTGTATATGGTGGCTCAGTGGTTAGCACTGTATTTGATGGCTCAGTGGTTTTGACGGTGTGAAGGCTTAGTGGTTTGCACAGTGCGGTGGCTCAGTGGTTTTCACAGTGCGTTAGCTCAGTGGTTAGCACTGCGCAGTGGCTCAGTGGTTAGTGCAGCATGAAGGCAGAGTGGTATTCGCAAGATGGAAGCAGAGTGGTCAGCACAGGATGGAGGCAGAGTGTTGAGCGCAGGATGGGGGCAGAGTGGTGAGCGCAGGATGGGGGCAGAGTGGACAGCGCAGGATGGAGGCTCAGTGGTCAGTGCAGGATGGAGGCTCAGTGGTCAGCACAGGATGGAGGCTCAGTAGTGAGCACAGGATGGAGGCTCAGTGGTCAGCACAGGATGGAGGCTCAGTGGTCAGCACAGGAGTGAGTGGTCAGCACAGGAGTGAGTGGTCAGCACAGGAGTAGTCAGCACAGGATGGAGGCTCAGTGGTCAGCACAGGATGGAGGCTGAGTGGTCAGCACAGGATGGAGGCTGAGTGGTCAGCACAGGATGGAGGCTGAGTGGTCAGCACAGGATGGAGGCTGAGTGGTCATCGCAGGATGGAGGCTCAGTGGTCATCGCAGGATGGAGGCAGAGTGGTCATCGCAGGATGGAGGCAGAGTGGTCAGCACTGGATGGAGGCTCAGTGGTCAGCAGAGGATGGAGGCTCAGTGGTCAGCGCAGGATGCAGGCTGAGTGGTCATCACAGGATGGAAGCAGAGTGGTCATCACAGGAAGGAGTCAGAGTGGTCAGCGCAGGATGGAGGTAGAATGGTCGGCACAGGACAGAGGGTGAGTTGTCAGCCAAGGACGGAGGGTCGGTGGTGAGCGCAGGACGGAGGGTCAGTGGTGAGGCCAAGACGGAGGGTTGGTAGTCAGGGCAGGACGGTGGCTCTGTGGTCAGCAGAGGACGGAGGCTCGGTGGTCAGCGCAGAACGGAGGGTCGGTGGTCAGGCGAGGACGGCGGCTCTGTGGTCAGCAGAGGACGGAGGCTCAGTGGTCAGCGCAGGACGGAGGCTCAGTGGTGAGTCTAGGACGGCGGCTCTGTGGTCAGCAGAGGACGGAGGCTCGGTGGTCAGCGCAGGATGGAGGCTCGGTGGTCAGCGCAGGACGGAGGCTCGTTGGTCAGCGCAGGATGGAGGCTCAGTGGTCAGCGCAGGATGGAGGCTCAGTGGTCAGCGCAGGATGGAGGCTCAGTGGTCAGCACAGGATTGAGTGGTCAGCAAAGGATGGAGGCTGAGTTGTTAGCACAGGATGGAGGCTCAGTGGTCAGCACAGGATGGTAGGCTGAGTGGTCAGCACAGGATGGAGGCTCAGTGGTCAGCGCAGAAAGGAGGGTCAGTGGTTAGTGCAGGATGGAGGCTCAGTGGTGAGCGCAGGATGGAGGCAGAGTGGTCAGCACAGGAAGGAGGGCAGAGTGGGAGCGCAGGATGGAGGCTCAGTGGTCAGCGCAGGATGGAGGCTGAGTGGTCAGCGCAGGATGGAGGCTGAGTTGGTCAGCGCAGGATGGAGGCTGAGTGGTTAGCGCAGGATGGAGGCTGAGTGGTCAGCGCAGGATGGGGCAGAGTGGTTAGCGCAGGATGGAGGCTGAGTGGTCAGCGAAGGATGGAGGCTGAGTGGTCAGAACAGGATGGAGTGGTCAGCGCAGTATGGAGGCTCAGTGGTCAGCACAGGATGGAGGCTCAGTAGTGAGCACAGGATGGAGGCTCAGTGGTCAGCACAGGATGGAGGCTCAGTGGTCAGCACAGGATGTGAGTGGTCAGCACAGGATGGAGAGCAGAGTGGTCAGCACAGGATGGAGGCTGAGTGGTCATCGCAGGATGGAGGCTCAGTGGTCATCGCAGGATGGAGGCAGAGTGCTCATCGCAGGATGGAGGCAGAGTGGTTATCGCAGGATGGAGGCAGAGTGGTTATCGCAGGATGGAGGCAGAGTGGTCAGCGCAGGATGGAGGCAGAGTGGTCATCGCAGGATGGAGGCAGAGTGGTCAGCACTGGATGGAGGCTCAGTGGTCAGCAGAGGATGGAGGCTCAGTGGTCAGCGCAGGAGGAGGCTGAGTGGTCATCACAGGAAGGAGGCTTAGTGGTGAGCGCAGGAAGGAGGCAGAGTGGTCAGCGCAGGATGGAGGCAGAGTGGTCAGCGCAGGATGGAGGCAGAGTGGGTCGGCGCAGGATGGAGGCAGAGTGGTCAGCGCAGAAAGGAGGCAGAGTGGTCAGCGCAGGATGGAGGCAGAGTGGTCATCACAGGAAGGAGGCTTAGTGGTGAGCGCAGGAAGGAGGCAGAGTGGTCAGCAGCAGGATGGAGGCAGAGTGGTCAGCGCAGGATGGAGGCAGAGTGGTCGGCGCAGGATGGAGGCAGAGTGGTCAGCGCAGAAAGGAGGCAGAGTGGTCAGCGCAGGATGGAGGCAGAGTGGTCAGCGCAGGATGGAGGCAGAGTGGTCAGCGCAGGATGGAGGCAGAGTGGTCAGCGCAAGATGGAGGCAGAGTGGTCAGCGTGGGATGGAGGCAGAGTGGTCAGCGCCGGATGGATACAGAATGGTCGGCACAGGACAGAGGGTGAGTGGTCAGCCAAGGACGGAGGGTCGGTGGTGAGCTCAGGACGGAGGGTCAGTGGTGAGGCCAGGACGGAGAGTTGGTAGTCAGGGCAGGACGGTGGCTCTGTGGTCAGCAGAGGACGGAGGCTTGGTGGTCAGCGCAGGACAGAGGGTCGGTGGTCAGGCGAGGACAGCGGCTCTGTGGTCAGCAGAGGACGGAGGCTCAGTGGTCAGCGCAGGACGGAGGCTCGATGGTGAGTCTAGGACGGCAGCTCTGTGGTCAGCAGAGGATGGAGGCTCGGTGGTCAGCGCAGGATGGAGGCTGAGTGGTCAGCGCAGGATGGAGGCTGAGTGGTCAGCGCAGGATGGAGGCTGAGTGGTCAGCGCAGGATGTAAGCTGAGTGGTCAGAACAGGATGGAGTGGTCAGCGCAGTATGGAGGCTCAGTGGTCAGCACAGGATGGAGGCTCAGTAGTGAGCACAGGATGGAGGCTGAGTGGTCAGCACAGGATGGAGGCTCAGTGTTCAGCACAGGAGTGAGTGGTCAGCACAGGAGTGAGTGGTCAGCACAGGAGTGGTCAGCACAGGATGGAGGCTGAGTGGTCAGCACAGGATGGAGGCAGAGTGGTCAGCACAGGATGGAGGCTGAGTGGTCATCGCAGGATGGAGGCTCAGTGGTCATCGCAGGATGGAGGCAGAGTGGTTATCGCAGGATGGAGGCAGAGTGGTTATCGCAGGATGGGAGGCAGAGTGGTTATCGCAGGATGGAGGCAGAGTGGTCATCGCAGGATGGAGGCAGCGTGGTCATCGCAGGATGGAGGCAGAGTGGTCAGAACAGGATGGAGTGGTCAGCGCAGTATGGAGGCTCAGTGGTCAGCACAGGATGAAGGCTCAGTAGTGAGCACAGGATGAAGGCTGAGTGGTCAGCACAGGATGGAGGCTCAGTGGTCAGCACAGGAGTGAGTGGTCAGCACAGGAGTGAGTGGTCAGCACAGGAGTGGTCAGCACAGGATGGAGGCTGAGTGGTCAGCACAGGATGGAGGCAGAGTGGTCAGCACAGGATGGAGGCTGAGTGGTCATCGCAGGATGGAGGCTCAGTGGTCATCGCAGGATGGAGGCAGAGTGGTCATCGCAGGATGGAGGCAGAGTGGGTTATCGCAGGATGGAGGCAGAGTGGTTATCGCAGGATGGAGGCAGAGTGGTCAGCGCAGGATGGAGGCAGAGTGGTCATCGCAGGATGGAGGCAGAGTGGTCAGCACTGGATGGAGGCTCAGTGGTCAGCGCAGGAAGGAGGCTGAGTGGTCATCACAGGAAGGAGGCTCAGTGGTGAGCGCAGGAAGGAGGCAGAGTGGTCAGCGCAGGATGGAGGCAGAGTGGTCAGCGCAGGATGGAGGCAGAGTGGTCAGCGCAGGATGGATGCAGAGTGGTCAGCGCAGGATGGAGGCAGAGTGGTCAGCGCAGGAAGGAGGCAGAGTGGTCAGCGCAGGATGGAGGCAGAGTGGTCAGCGCAGGATGGAGGCAGAGTGGTCAGCGCCGGATGGAGGCAGAGTGGTCAGCGCAGGATGGAGGCAGAATGGTCGGCACAGGACAGAGGGTGAGTGGTCAGCCAAGGACGGAGGCTCGGTGGTGAGCGCAGGATGGAGGGTCAGTGGTGAGGCCAGGATGGAGGGTTGGTAGTCAGGGCAGGACGGTGGCTCTGTGGTCAGCAGAGGACGGAGGCTCGGTGGTCAGCGCAGGACAGAGGGTCAGTGGTCAGGCGAGGACGGGGGCTCTGTGGTCAGCAGAGGACGGAGGCTCAGTGGTCAGCGCAGGACGGAGGCTCGGTGGTGAGCACAGGACGGAGGCTCGGTGGTCAGCGCAGGACGGAGGCTCGGTGGTCAGCGCAGGACGGAGGCTCGGTGGTCAGCGCAGAACGGAGGCTCGGTGGTCAGGCCAGGACGGAGGCTCAGTGGTCAGGCCAGGATGGAGGCTCAATGGTCAGCACAGACGAGGTGGGCGGAGCCAGGCGGGAGCCACGCGAGGTGGTCGGAGCCAGGGGAGCCCCGAGAGATAGGCGGAGCTTGACGGGAGCCCCGGGGAGGTGGGCGGAGCTTAGGGGGAGCCCCGGGAGGTGGGCGGAGCCTGTCACGAGGCCCGCGAGGTGGGCGGAGCCAGGGGGAGCCCCGAGAGGTAGGCGGAGCTTGACAGGAGCCGCGGGGAGGTGGGCGGAGCTTAGTGGGAGCCCTGGGGAGGTGAGCTGAGCCTGTCGCGAGCCCCGCGAGGTGGGCGGAGCCTGTCGCGAGCCCCGCGAGGTGGGCAGAGGCCGCTGGAGCGGTGAGTGCAGAGTCGTTTGGAGCGGTGAGTGCAGAGGCGGCTGGAGCGGTGAGTGCAGAGGCGTTTGGAGCGGTGAGTGCAGAGGCGGCTGGGACAGACAGGAACGTTCCTGGCCGGAACGTTTCTCCGCGGGTCCCTGTAGCCGGGGGCAGCCCGGCTACAGTGCACTTGGTGACGTCACCACCATGGGTCCGAGGCCGTCACGGAAGTAGCCTTCGGCTTTTCCGGAAGTGGCCTTCGGCTTTAATATATTAGAAGACTAGATGGCGGCCCGATTCTAAAGAATCGGGTAGTCTAGAATCCATATATAGTTTATTTACTAATAGTTAGGGGAGTGCGGTGAAATGAATTGTGTGTATACAGGTGGCTCAGTGGGTAGCAGAGTATACGGTGGCTCAGTGGTTAGCACTGTATATGGTGGTTCAGTGGTTAGCACTGTATGGTGGCTCAGTGGTTAGCACTGTATACGGTGGCTCAGTGGTTGGCACTGTATACTGTGGCTCAGTGGTTAGCACTGAATACGGTGGCTCAGTGGTTGGCACTGTATATGGTGGGTTAGTGGTTAGCACTGTATATGGTGGCTCAGTGGTTAGCACTGTATATGGTGCCTCTGTGGTTAGCATTGTATATGGTGGCTCAGTGGTTAGCACTGTATATGGTGGCTCAGTGGGTAGCAGAGTATACAGTAGCTCAGTCGTTAGCACTGTATACGTTGGCTCAGTGGTTAGCACTGTATACGGTGGCTCAGTGGTTAGCACTGAATATGGTGGCTCAGTGGTTGGCACTGTATATGGTGGCTCAATGGTTAGCACTGTATATGGTGGCTCAGTGGTTAGCACTGTATATGGTGGCTCAGTGGTTAGCACTGTACATGGTGGCTCAGTGGTTAGCACTGTATATGGTGGCTCAGTGGTTAGCACTGTATATGGTGGCTCAGTGGTTAGCACTGTATATGGTGGCTCAGTGGATAGCAGAGTATACGGTGGCTGAGTGGTTGGCACTGTATAAGGTGGCTTAGTGGTTAGCACTGTATATGGTGGCTCAGTGGTTAGCACTGTATGGTGGCTCAGTGGTTAGCACTCTATGGTGGCTCAGTGGTTAGCACTGTATATGGTGGGTCAGCGTTAGCACTGTATGGTGCTAGTGGTTGCACTGTATAGGTGGCTCAGTGGTTGGCACTGTATATAGGTGGCTCAGTGGTTGCACTGTATATGGTGGCTCAGTGGTTGCACTGTATATGGTGGCTCAGTGGTTGGCACTGTATATGGTGGCTCAGTGGTTTGGCACTGTATATGGTGGCTCAGTGGTTGGCACTGTATAAGGTGGCTCAGTTGGTTGGTACTGTATACGGTGGCTCAGTGGTTAGCACTGTATACGGTGGCTCAGTGGTTAGCACTGTATACGCTGGCTCAGTGGTTATCACTGTATATGGTGGCTCAGTGGTTGGCACTGTATACGGTGGCTCAGTGGTTAGCACTGTATATGGTGGCTCAGTGGTTATCACTGTATATGGTGCCTCTGTGGTTAGCACTGTATATGGTGGCTCAGTGGTTAGCACTGTATATGGTGGCTCAGTGGTTAGCACTGTATGGTGGCTGAGTGGTTAGCACTGTATATAGTGCATCAGTGGTTAGTACTGTATATGGTGGCTCAGTGGTTAGCACTGTATACAGTGGCTCAGTGGTTGGCACTGTATATGGTGGCTTAGTGGTTAGCACTGTATACGGTGGCTCAGTGGTTGGCACTGTATATGGTGGCTCAGCGGTTAGCACTGTATGGTGGCTGAGTGATTAGCACTGTATATAGTGGATCAGTGGTTAGCACTGTAATATGGTGGCTCAGTGGTTAGCACTGTATACGGTGGCTCAGTGGTTTGGCACTGTATATGGTGGCTCAGTGGTTAGCACTGTATACGGTGGCTCAGTGGTTGGCACTGTATATGGTGGCTCAGTGGTTGGCACTGTATATGGTGGCTCAGTGGTTGGCACTGTATACGGCGGCTCTGTGGTCAGCAGAGTACGGCGGCTCTGTGGTCAGCAGAGGACGGCGGCTCTGTGGTCAGCGCAGGAAGGAGGCAGAGTGGTCAGTGCAGGAAGGAGGCAGAGTGGGAAGCGCAGGAAGGAGGCAGAGTAGTTGAGCGCAGGACGGCGGCTCTGTGGTCAGCAGAGGACGGGGGCTCTGTGGTCAGCAGAGGACGGGGGCTCTGTGGTCAGCAGAGGACGGGGCTCTGTGGTAGCAAGGACGGGGGCTCTGTGGTCAGCGATGACGGGGCTCTGTGGTCAGCATAGGAGGGCGGCTCTGCGGTCAGCAGAGGACGGTGGCTCTGTGGTCAGCAAAGGAGGGCGCTCTGTGGTCATCAGAGGAGGGCCTCATGTGGTATAGAGGAGGGTGGCTCTGGGGTTTCAGCAGAGGAGGGGCTCGTGGTCACAGAGAGGGTCTGTGGTCAGCAGAGATGGGGCTCTGTGGTCAGCAGGGAGGCGGCTCTTGTGGTCACAGAGAGGGCGGCTCTGTGGTCAGCAGAGACGGCGGCTTGTGGTCAGCAGAGGACGGCGGCTCTGTGTTCAGCAGAGGACGGCGGCTCTGTGGTCAGCACAGGATTGAGTGGTCAGCAGCAGGATGGAGAGTCAGTGGTCAGCACAGGATGGAGGCTCAGTGGTCAGCAGAGGACGGCGGCTCTGGGGTCAGCAGAGGACGGCGGCTCTGTGGTCAGCAGAGGACGGTGGCTCTGTGGTCAGCAGAGGACGGCGGCTCTGTGGTCAGCAGAGGACGGCGGCTCTGTGGTCAGCAGACGACGGAGGCTCTGTGGTCAGCAAGGACGGCGGCTGAGTGGTCAACAGGATGGAGGCTTAGTGGTCAGCACAGGAGGAGGCTCAGTGGTCAGCAGGAAGGAGGCTCAGTGGTCAGCGAGAAGGAGGCTCAGTGGTGAGCGCAGGACGGAGGCAAAGTGGTGAGCGCAGGGCGGAGGCAGAGTGGTGAGCGTCAGACAGAGGGCATAGTGGTGAGCGCAGGAGGAGGCATAGTGGTGAGCGCAGGAAGGAGCGCATGTGGTAGCGCAGGACGGAGGCAGAGTGGTGAGCACAGGATGAGGCAGAGTAGGTGAGCGCAGGACGGAGCAGAGTGGTGAGCGCAGGACGGAGGCAGAGTGTGAGCGCAGGACGGAGGTCGGTAGTCAGGGCAGGACTGAGGAGTCGGTGGTCAGCAGAGAACGGCGGCTCAGTGGTCAGCAGAGGACGGCGGCTGTGTGGTCAGCAGAGGACGGCGGCTGTGTGGTCAGCAGAGGGACGGGGGCTCTGTGGTCAGCAGAGGAGGGGCTCTTGTGGTCAGCAGAGGACGGCGGCTCTGTGGTCAGCAGAGGACGGGGCTCTGTGGTCAACAAATGACAGCGGCTCTGTGGTCAGCAAGGATGGGGCTCTGTGGTCAGCAGAGGAGGGGCTCTGTGGTCAAGAGGTCTGTCCGAGGGTCGGAAAGGCGGAGGGGCGCTGGTAGCAGAGGAGCGGTGGCGGGCAGGAGGAAAGGAGAGTGTGACGCAGGCGGGCGTGGGCGGAGGGGTAGGAGCTCGTGTCAGAGGCGGGGCTGTGTGTCAGCAAAGGAGGGCGGCTCTGTGGTCAGCAGAGGACGGCAGCTCTGTGGTCAGCAGGGACGGCGGCTCTCTTGTCAGCAGAGGACGGCGGCAGAGTGATCAGCTCAGGAAGGAGGCAGAGTGATCAGCGCAGGAAGGAGGCAGAGTGGTGAGCGAAGGAAGGAGGCAGAGTGGTGAGCGCAGGACGGCGGCTCTGTGGTGAGCAGAGGAGGGCGGCTCTGTGGTCAGCAGAGGACGGCGGCTCTGTGGTCAGCAGAGGACGGCGGCTCTGTGGTCAGCAGAGGACGGCGGCTCTGTGGTCAGCAGAGGACGGCGGCTCTGTGGTCAGCAGAGGACGGCGGCTCTGTGGTCAGCAGAGGACGGCGGCTCTGAGGTCAGCAGAGGACGGCGGCTCTGTGGTCAGCAGAGGACGGCGGCTCTGTGGTCAGCAGAGGACGGCGGCTCTGTGGTCAGCAGAGGACGGCGGCTCTGTCATCAGCAGAGGACGGCGGGTCTGTGGTCAGCAGAGGACGGAGGCTCTGTGGTCAGCAGAGGAGGGCGGCTCTGTGGTCAGCAACAGAGGCGGCTCTGTGGTCAGCATAGGAGGGCGGTTCTGTGGTCAGCAGAGGACAGCGGCTCTGTGGTCAGCAGAGGACGGCGGCTCTGTGGTCAACAGAGGACGGCGGCTCTATGGTCAGCAGAGGACGGCGGCTCTGTGGTCAGCAGAGGACGGCGGCTCTGTGGTCAGCAGAAGAGGGCGGCTCTGTGGTCAGCAGAAGAGGGCGGCTCTGTGGTCAGCAGAGGACGGCGGCTCTGTGGTCAGCAGAGGACGGCGGCTCTGTGGTCAACGCAGGAAGGAGGCAGAGTGGTCAGCGCAGGAAGGAGGCAGAGTGGTCAGCGCAGGAAGGAGGCTCTGTGGTCAGCAGAGGACGGTGGGTCTGTGGTCAGCAGAGGACGGCGGCTCTGTGGTCAGCAGAGGACGGCGGCTCTGTAGTCAGCAGAGGACGGCGGCTCTGTGATGAGCAGAGGACGGCGGATCTGTGGTGAGCAGAGGACGGCGGCTCTGTGGTGAGCAGAGGACAGGGGCTCTGTGGTGAGCAAAGGACTGGGGCTCTGTGGTGAGCAGAGGACGGGGGCTCTGTGGTGAGCAGAGGACGGGGGCTCTGTGGTGAGCAGAGGACGGGGGCTCTGTGGTGAGCAGAGGACGGGTGCTCTGTGGTGAGCAGAGGACGGGGGCTCTGTGGTGAGCAGAGGACGGCGGCTGTGTGGTCAGCAGAGTACGGCGGCTGTGTGGTCAGCAGAGTACGGCAGCTGTGTGGTCAGCAGAGGACGGCGGCTGTGTGGTCAGCAGAGGACGGCGGCTGTGTGGTCAGCAGAGGAGGGCAGCTCTGTGGTCAGCAGAGGAGGGCGGCTCTGTGGTCAGCAGAGGAGGGCGGCTCAGTGGTCAGCGGAGGAGGGCTTCTCTGTTCAGCGCAGGAAGGAAGCAGAGTGATCAGCGCAGGAAGGAGGCAGAGTGGTGAGCGCAGGACAGCGGCTCTGTGGTCAGCAGAGGAGGGCGGCTCTGTGATCAGCAGAGGACGGTGGCTCTGTGGTCAGCAGAGGACGGCGGCTCTGTGGTCAGCGCAGGAAGTAGGCAGAGTGGTGAGCGCAGGACAGCGGCTCTGTGGTCAGCAGAGAAGGGCGGGTCTGTGGTCAGCAGAGGACGGTGGCTCTGTGGTCAGCAGAGGACGGCGGCTCTGTGGTCAGCGCAGGAAGGAGGCAGAGTGGTCAGCGCAGGAAGGAGGCAGAGTGGTGAGCGCAGGAAGGAGGCAGAGTGGTGAGTGCAGGACGGCGGCTCTGTGGTCAGCAGAGGACAAAAGCTGTGTGGTCAGCAGAGTACGGCGGCTGTGTGGTCAGCAGAGTACGGCGGCTGTGTGGTCAGCAGAGTACGGCGGCTGTGTGGTCAGCAGAGGACGGGGGCTCTGTGGTCAGCAGAGGACGGCGGCTCTGTGGTCAGCAGAGGACGGCGGCTCTGTGGTCAGCAGAGGACGGCGGCTCTGTGGTCAGCAGAGGACGGCGGCTCTTTGGTCAGCAGAGGACGGCGGCTCTGTGGTCAGCAGAGGACAGCGGCTCTGTTGTCAGCAGAGGACAGCGGCTCTCTGGTCAGCAGAGGACGGCGGCTCTGTGGTCAGCAGAAGAGGGCGGCTCTGTGGTCAGCAGAGGACGGCGGCTCTGTGGTCAGCAGAGGACGGCGGCTCTGTGGTCAGCAGAGGACGGCGACTCTGTGGTTAGCAGAGGACGGCGGCTCTGTGGTCAGCGCAGGAAGGAGGCAGAGTGGTCAGCGCAGGAAGGAGGCAGAATGGTCAGCGCAGGAAGGAGGCAGAATGGTCAGCGCAGGAAGGAGGCTCTGTGGTCAGCAGAGGACGGCGGGTCTGTGGTCAGCAGAGGACGGCGGCTCTGTGGTCAGCAGAGGACGGCGGCTCTGTGATGAGCAGAGAACAGCGGCTCTGTGGTGAGCAGAGGAAGGGGGCTCTGTGGTGAGCAGAGGACGGGGGCTCTGTGGTGAGCAGAGGACGGCGGGTCTGTGGTGAGCAGAGGACGGCGGGTCTGTGGTGAGCAGAGGACGGCGGCTCTGTGGTGAGCAGAGGACAGCGGCTCTGTGGTGAGCAGAGGACGGCGGGTCTGTGGTGAGCAGAGGACGGCGGCTCTGTGGTGAGCAGAGGACAGCGGCTCTGTGGTGAGCAGAGGACGGCGGCTCTGTGGTCAGCGCAGGAAGGAGGCAGAGTGGTCAGCGCAGGAAGGAGGCTCTGTGGTCAGCAGAGGACGGCGGGTCTGTGGTCAGCGCAGGAAGGAGGCTCTGTGGTCGAGTGGTCAGCGCAGGAAGGAGGCTCTGTGGTCAGCAGAGGACGGCGGCTCTGTGGTCAGCGCAGGAAGGAGGCTCTGTGGTCAGCGCAGGCTAGGTGGGCGGAGCCATGGCGGGAGTCTCGCGAGGTGGGTGGAGACATGGCGGGAGTCCCGCGAGGTGGGCGGAGCCATGGCGGAAGCCCTGCGAGGTGGGCGGAGCCATGGCGGGAGCCCCGCGAGGTGGGCTGAGCCATGGCGGGAGCCCCGCGAGGTGGGCGGAGCCATGGCGGGAGCAGTGTAGCGGGATGGCGGCGGGGTAAGTATACTGAAGTGTGTGTGTGTGGTGTGTGTGGTGTGTGTGGTGTGTGTGTGTGTGTGTGTGTGGTGTGTGTATGTGTGTGTGTGTGTGTCCCCAATGCACTTCCGTCACTTTGGCAGCCACGTCCACGACGACGGAAGTAGCGCCGAATATGACGGAAGTGCGCTACGGCAATTATATATTAGACTAGATGGCGGCCCCATTCGAAGAATCGGGTAGTCTAGAATCTATATATAGTTTATTTACTAATAGTTAGGGGAGTGCGGTGAAATTAATTGTGTGTATACAGGTGGCTCAGTGGGTAGCACAGTATACAGTGGCTCAGTGGTTAGCAGTGAGTGCGGTGGCTGAGTGGTTAGCAGTGAGTGCGGTGGCTCAGTGGTTAGCCGTGAGTGCAGTGGCTGAGTGGTTAGCAGTGAGTGTGGCGGCTCAGTGGGTAGCAGTGAGTGCGGCGGCTCAGTGGGTAGCAGTGAGTGCGGTGGCTCAGTGGTAGCAGAGTATACGGTGGCTCAGTGGTTAGAAGTGAGTGCGGTGGCTGAGTGGGTAGCAGAGTATACGGTGGCTCAGTGGTTAGCAGTGAGTGCGGTGGCTCAGTGGTTAGCAGTGAGTGCGGTGGCTCAGTGGTTAGCAGTGAGTGCGGTGGCTCAGTGGTTAGCAGTGAGTGTGGTGGCTCAGTGGTTAGCAGTGAGTGCGGTGGCTCAGTGGTTAGCAGTGAGTGCGGTGGCTTAGTGGGTAGCAGTGAGTGCGGTGGCTCAGTGGGTAGCAGTGAGTGCGGTGGTTCAGTGGGTAGCAGTGAGTGCGGTGGCTCAGTGGGTAGCAGTGAGTGCGGTGGCTCAGTGGTTAACAGTGAGTGCGGTGGCTCAGTGGGTAGCAGTGAGTGCGGTGGCTCAGTGGTTAGCAGTGGGTGCGGTGGCTCAGTGGGTAGCAGTGAGTGTGGTGGCTCAGTGGTTAGCAGTGAGTACGGTGGCTCAGTGGTTAGCAGTGAATGTGGTGGCTCAGTGGTTAGCAGTGAGTGCGGTGGCTCAGTGGCTAGCAGTGAGTGCGGTGGCTTAGTGGTTAGCAGTGAGTGCGGTGGCTTAGTGGTTAGCAGTGAGTGCGGTGGCTTAGTGGTTGGCAGAGGATTGAGGGGGCAGAGGACTGAGGGGGCACAGGCTGGAGGGCAGAGGAGCGTGTGGGGGTGCAGACTCACCCCGGGCCGCGCGTCTGGTGTAGGAGGAGAGGAGGGGCGGGCAGAGAAGCAGGACAGGAAGTCCCGCCCTCCCTCCTCTCCAGGCGCGCGGCGGGTGTCTGGGAGCACGGGTAGCCCCAGGGGGTGTGTGGCCCCACAGGTGGCGGGCAATGGGCCCCCCCTGCCCCCCCAGTATGTATGCTAGTGGCTGGAGGGCAGAGGGTGGAGGGAAGAGGCTGGAGGGCACATGGAACTTCCGAAATCGAAACGTTCCTGTGCCCGGCTACTCTGCACTGGCTGACGTCACCACCCCAGTCCGAAGGCCATCACGGAAGTACCCTTCGGGTTTTCCGGAAGTGGCCTTCGGCTTTTATATGATAGACTAGCTGTGAGCCCGATGCGATTGCATCAGGATTCTAGAATCTGTGTATAGTTTATTTATTAAGAGTTTAAAATAATAATCCAATTCTTCCATGATATCTTTCCATTAACTACATATGTTTGTATGGTGGATATCATTTGTGGAAAATTGAACTATTATGTTGTAAGGGTCTTAGAACACAAAGTAGCAATACGTGTTAATTTCTCAACTGGTTTCTTTGAGAAATCAATATTAGTATTCTGCCTATTGGCCAGTTTGTGTCAGCCCACCAATCGCGGCAAGATGCCCTTACGTCTGGTGGGTCCCTACTCTAACTAAATCCGAATTGATATTACTTAGATATTTTTTACGGCTGCTTTTTTCTTATATTTTTAGAGGATGTAGATTTAAATAATACAATTTTCAAATGTGATACTGAAGGAGTTACCAACAATTTCCGTACAATGACTAAAAAACTTGCAGTTAACCTGCTGTAAATGGAGCGAACGTGGCTTCGGCAGGTGCAGCAAATACAGCCACTAACTAACCACAGGTGACTGCAGTTGATGTGGCTGACACTGCCGCAACTACGTTGTCTGCACACACCGCAAGTAAACTACAAATTGCATACATGCAATAATGGAAATTACAGCAAGTGTGTTGTAGGTTAGTCCTTAGTGATCAACTGTTAAAATTTAGTATATTCCTCAAAAATGTACAAAAATATGAGAAAAATGCCGCGGTAAAATGTAATTTTGAATTTATGTATGTCCCTATCTATCTAAATGTGCAGAACACACCTTGCAAATGAGATGTGTGTGAACAGCGATCCCACCCGTCTCTTAGCTGTTCACAAAAACCTCTCCCTATGCAAAATGAGAAACAAATTTCTCAGCACCTATAGTGCTGGAATTTAAAACAGTGGTTTCTATCATCCAGTGCAGAAATTTGGATGATACACATCTCTGTTGTTCTTAGAAAAGTGTGTTCATAAGAATATAGTATGAAGAATGTAAGTAAAAGAAGAAATTTCTAAAAGACTAAGCTAATTTTTTTGTTATTTTTTTTTTTTTTTGTATAAAAAATATAATAAGTATAGTAAAAGGCAAAAGTTTAACCTAAAATATTCCTGTACACAATATTTTTGGTAAATACTTTTCCAGAATTAGGCAGCAATTTGCCTTGAAAGGGTGTATCCAGCACTTTGACCTTTACATTGCATCGTCTTTTGACTCGTGAAAAAGCCACATATAATTGTCCATGTCCAAAAACTGGTTCTGGCAAATAAATCCCTACTTTCTCCAGTGTTTGGCCTTGGGATTTGTTGATGGTCATGGCAAAAGCAGGCTTCACGGGAAATTGTCGACGTCTTAACTTAAAAGGTAAGTCAGTCTCTGATGGAGACAAATCAATCCTTGGAATGAAAACCACATTTCCTTCTGCAGACCCAGTAATGACTTTTGCTTGAATCATATTGTCAAACAAAGCGGTGACAATCAAGCGAGTCCCATTGCAAAGACCTTTTATGCTGTTGAAGTTTCGCAAAAGCATGACAATGGTGCCGATTTTTAATTTGAGGCGATGAGAAGGCATTCCCGTCGGTGTAAGTGAATTTAAAAATTCCACCGGATATTGGTCTGGGTCTTCAGTCTCATCAGGATCAATGGAATCATCACTAATGTATTCAGTGTATTCACCAGCAATGCAATCCATGACCTTAGAGTTGACCAAATCCACATCGTCATTTTTAGGGCAAAGAATGGCATGTGATGCAGCAATTTGAATGCTTTCGTTGTTATTTACATCAATTAAAATGTTTTCACCAAATATATCAAATATGAGTGAGCCAGTGCAGATCATGTCTTGCGGGATTTCGATGATAACATGTCCAAGGTTGAAATCATTGGACAAATCACCATTTCCCAGTTGAAGTAACCAACTGCTATAATCGGGATCAATAGAGCGCATGTTGTTGATGAGCGGCAATTGAGTGAAAAGCTGCCATTGTCGTGAGTATTTAATGCAACTCTCTACAATGTCTGTTCTTGTACCATGAGGGATGATAGGCAGACACTGTCGAAAGTCTCCTCCCAGAACAATGACTTTACCTCCAAAAGGTGTTTTATTTTTCTTAGATATATCTGTTGTCATGAGATCCCGTAAAAGTTGATCTATGTCATGCAATGCATATTTAGATAACATAGTTGACTCGTCAATAATGAAAAGTTTGGTACTTTTCAAATGTTGTGCAGCATCAGTATAATTTTTAATTCTGGAAACCGATGTTTCATTGATTGGAATTGGTATGGCGTAAAGCGAATGAATGGTTCTTCCTCCTTGCAGTAAGTTAGCTGCAATCCCTGTACTGGCTGCAGGTGACACAATTTCTCCTTCTCCTCTTAGTTCATGAATTAATAAATCATAGAGGTATGTTTTGCCACTGCCACCTGGACCGTCGATGAAAAAGCACTTAGGTTGTAGACTTCTATCTTCTAAAGCTTGATGTATAGCATTATAGGCTAAAAGTTGTTGGTCATTTAAAGTAGCTTTCATTTCCCGAGCTCTTCTTAACTCATCATCCTTGTTGTATTGTGGGCGGATTTGTGGTTTTGTTTTGGGGCGTGGTAGATTAAAATCAGTAAAACTTTTGGCATGAAATTTTAAAACATTTTGGACATCTGTCATAGCATATCCTTCACAATTCTCACACTCCTCAGTGTTGGAGTGGTATGCATGGCAGTAGTCTTGTATGAAGTCTTGTTTAAATTCTTGCCACAACTCCAACGAATGAGCGGGAGGACCAAAAATACATATATATGCAAACATATCACGAAGCTGTGCAGGCATGTTTAGAACACAGGCATCCAATAAAGTATTTTTCCAAACACTATCATCGAATAGCAATCCAAGGGCTAATGCCGCCTCTTTAAAAGTTGGGTATGTGACTTCATTAACAGTTTTAATGTTGTTAAAACTTGTTGCTCCTTTAACATGCAGTAACAACAACCTTAAATAGTACCGTTCTTGTTCTTTCATACTGACAGTATACATTCTTCCAATCACTGAAGCACCTCCTCGCTTTCTAATTTCCCATGCACCTTCTTTCCAAACATAGTGCTCAGGAATTTGGCGGTATAAGTAATCATGAGCATGCGGGTCATTCTCATTGAGCTCAAAGTAGGCCATAAGAGTGGATTTTCTGTGCATTGTGTAACTGATGTTGTCAACAGAGTCATTCTCATGAAAATATAGTGGTTGAGAATGTGGGAGATGTACCGCAAGGCGAATAATGCTGTGAGATTGTCTATGCCAAGCTGCCTCCGGTGCACTTACATATCTTGAATCCATGAATTGGTGTGTTTCATCATGTTGGATGTTGGTTTGACAAATTTCCAGATTGGCTTTATCATGTCCTTTGTAGACATATTTGAATAGGTATTTGACACTTTGAATGGAAGCACATACTTCCACATTAATATGACATTTGTATTTTAATAGTAGGAAAGGGTTATAGGGAACAACCCAAGAATTATCAATCATCTTAGAATGGTGTGGAAAGGATGGTCCTAAATTTCTTTGATAAGTAGGATAGGCATCCTTAGTTATGACTGTTTTCGGCTGGAATTTTTTTGGAAAAGCTTTTTTACACTTTCCAAGATCCATACAGGGCGAATTGGGGTTGTGTTGTCCACAGGGCCCATGAATCATGTGTTGCATCACAATTTGATGGAGCAGAGGGTAGTACGCAGGGAATTTCAGCACACACTGTATTGTCTACTTCAGCCTCAGTTCTTAATTTGGAATTGGTATCTAGAATGATCAAAATGTGAGCGTGTGGTAGGCCACGCTTTTGAAATTCAATGACATGAACCATTGCACAAACTTTGCCATATAATCCGCTGTTAATGTCTTTTAATAGGGCTTCAAGTTTAATTCTGAAGACACGGCCCACTAAATCAGGTCTATGTTCCGCACGCTGCCATGTTTCTAAATTGTTTATAATCTCACTCCATTTTGGATTACAGGTCATGGTTAAAAATAGATCCGGTCGTCCAAATTTAGTCACAATAGCCATGGCATCTTGATATTGTTGCTGCATGTTTCATGGACTGCCTTCAAAGGAAGATGGTAAAATAACCGTCTTGCCAATGGGGATACCTTTTTCTATAGATTTTTTCTGTAGATGTTCTTGGAGTACGCAGTAATCCTCCACTTTTAAATCCTTTTGGTGCTGACGAATAAAATTTAGGAGATTAGCCTCGATCTTCACATATGCATCGACTAAGTACTGCTGTGTTAGTGTAGCGACCGGTGGTAAGGCCGCGGGTGTGTGTGTATGATCTTTCTCAACAGAATCCCCATACTCAGGTTTAACCAATAATAACGTTTCTTTACTGGCAAACATGTTTATATCACAGTCAACCGAACTATATGCGCACTTGTATATATTAGAGTCTCTGGATCTTCACTTCTTCCGGGTACGCCGCAAGAAAAGAAAAAAACACAACAATGAAAGTATCTTTCCCTAACTTTCCCTAAAATCACGTACCAGTCTATCACAGAAGAAGATGTCACTCCCACGTCGCAGGCCTGGGGATCTCACGATGACGGGTCCCGGTGCAGCGCTGAAGGGGGAAACTCCTCAGTCTTCTTCTTTGGTCTCCTTCCGCAGGTAACGGAATCTTTCTTTGTTAGTCTCTCCCAGTCTCAGGGCACACCGAGCAGCAGAAGGGGGCCCACAGCAGCACAGAAGTCTCTCTCAGTCTCGGGGCACCCCGAGCAGCAGGAGGGAGATCACGGCAGTACAAATGGCTCCCTTATGTCGGTCACGGCCCCTGCACATGCACTCCAGGTGCTCGGGGGGCAAGGTTTTGCAGAGCGGCCAGAGTCACAGCACCAAAGTCCAGTGGCCCAGGATCAGTCACGGGGGCTTCTGTGGGGTGATTTTTTCGGCAAGGTGTAGCAAAGTAGTCCACTTTCAACAGACATCCACACGCAGGTCTTCCCTTGCTCAGCTCTGGATCTGCACTGACTTCCTGCTGCTCTCTCTTCCTGAGTAAACACATTTGCTGAAAAGGGAATTTCCCACTTCCCTGCGTTTGTTTCAGCACTTGTCCACAAGGGGCAGTAGCGGACTGTGCACAGTTCATTTCCATATCCATTTCTATGATACAGTCTGAATTGCTCACCTCACTACATTAGTTTGCCACCATTTAGTACAGGATTGAACTGATGACGTACAGACAGCAAATAGCAGTAATATTGCAGTTGTGTAACCCTGCGTGGACTTTGGCCTTGATGCTTGAGTCCCTCATGCCAGCCTTGTTCTCCATGAGGAAAAAATAAGGGATAGAGTAATGCATCTAAATTGCTATGTAGAATACTGACTTGCTGTGTTTTAGGGGCCAAGGGGTTATTTGGGTCAGGATTCAAATGAATTAAAATGTCTCTATTGAATGGTGGCTCTCCATTGTCATTTTCAAAAACCACAGCGACTTCATTCACAGTAGGATTGTTATACCATCTTGGGTCTTGATGTCTATCTTGTTTAATGGCCATGGTTATATTTGGCATGACGGTGCCATTTTCTACTGCCTTCTGTTGTTCCTCTAATTCAACGTCACGTAGCATTTTGTAGGCCGAAACAAAGGGATTAATATTATCCAATTGAAAAGCAATGATACTCATCAACGTAGGATGACATTTTAAATTTTCGGGAGACTGTAGCCGTTGTTCAATAGCGCTTGCAG
Source organism: Allobates femoralis (assembly GCA_033576535.1). Classification (NCBI taxonomy): domain Eukaryota; kingdom Metazoa; phylum Chordata; class Amphibia; order Anura; family Aromobatidae; genus Allobates; species Allobates femoralis. Next base: position 225,883,879 of record JARQOC010000006.1, on the reverse strand, counting down.
TATCCAAAATGTACAGTTGTGCATACGCTGGAACTTGATCTTGAGCGGGATAGAGTGTTCCAGTGCGATGATAAATTTGCCCATGAATACGGAAACAGTAAGGGCCGTGTCCAGGTGGTGGAGAAACATTGGCACCCATGGAGGCAAAAGCAAAAGAACTATTAATGCTCCGGATGTTCTCCATGAGATTTTTGCTGTATTCACTCTGTCCTTTGCTCAAACGTTGGAAGACCTCAGGGTATTGAGGTAAGGGTACCTTGACTTTTCCCTTGTGACAACAGAGAGTGAAATGTTAATCAGCTGGGCGTTCTGCCGAAAAATGTAGAGCTTGACAATGTTCACATATGAACTTCATGGGACCACAGCTATGTTCTAAAATAGCAGTATCATCATCCGTAAAGCCCATAGGATTTAGAAGAAGAGTTGAAGGTAACAAAACCTGACGTTTTTTCTGTAAGCCTACATAGATCAGGCGTTGAATGGACGGACTGTCGACACTTTCCATAAATGAAGAAGTGGAAGGTAGATTCAACGCTGGCTCTTGAAATGTTGAAGTGGAAGCTGTCTGTTTGCATAGTTGACGACGATATTTAGCAAGATGGGTCAAGCGGACTTGTTTAGACTTCGGAGACTCATTGCGTTTACGTGTCTGTAAAGCAGTTTTACGCTTCATAATATCACAGCGTTTGGTGTATGGCGTGTCTTCAGCACAGTGTTTGTACTTACATGTGGCCTTGCGAGGTGGTAAAGGCTGTTCAGTAGGGGTTAATTGAGTAGAAGAAGAGATGGAAGCAGTGTGATTGGCAGACAGTTGTCCTAAGGGCATGACCTTTTGTTGTTTGCGTCTTTCACGCGCAGCCATCGCTTTTTTGTCCAATTGGTTGCTTCTTTCTTGCGAAAACTCTTTAGAAATGCATCTCTTAAAAGCAGCCTTTGCATGATCCAACCGAAGGCGCCTATCTTCAGCGCTCTCCTCAGCACGCTTCTTCCGCATACGTGCAGCATCCTTGCCCACATCAGCCTTGTTTTGTGCCTGTGAGCTCATGTTGGTCACTAGGCAGTGCAAAAGATGCAATATGAGCTACAGTAAGTTAGTTAAGGAAGCAATCAATAGTGAGTGTGTATAGATAGGCAATAGCAATAAAGTAATAGTGTGATTGTTGGTGAAAGAGTAAAATCAAAGTACACACTTATTGGTATTGACAATGAAGCAGTTACGTATAGATAGTGTAAGTAGGTGTAAATAGAAATGAGTGTGTGTTCCAATGACATAAAATGAGACTTGAAGGCAAGAGATATGGATCTAAGTAGCATATATAGGTAAAAATGTCACTGTACCAATATATAACAGGTATAGAATGACTTAATGTCCCTGTGCCACAACTATAACCCACTGGGAAGTTAGACTAACATGCAAAGAGGTGTTAAAGGGGTTAATGTGTTAAAGACATTAGAACTACACAGTAATAATTTGGCAGTTTATCCCTAATTGTATAGAAGGTGTTAATGTACCCCTGGCAATACTACTACACACTCCTAAGTAGGAGTTAGATGGAAAATGGTATGTAAGGAGTTAAATTACCATTGAGATTACTACAACACACTCCAAAATTGGAATTATATGGCAAATGGTATGTAAGGGGTTAATGTAGCACTGCCATTCTTACTACACAGTATGAAAGAGAAAAATAGTCCAAAAAGGCATATAAGGGGTTAATGTCCAAATGCCATTAGTACTACCCATTGTTACATATGAATGTAATGGGAAATGAAATAGAAGGGGTTAATGTCATAGTGTTAATACAATGAAAGACTGTCCAATCGTTATGATTGGAAATATGTTATAGAAGGGGTTAATGAGTGAACTGGCTTTATTAATCTAAACTCTGAAGTTAAATTTTAATTCCAAAAAAGAGATCTTAGGGGGCCGTCACACGGTGAGATATCTTGCCCGATATCGTTTAAGCGATCTCCTTTTTGATCGCTTAAGCGATATCGGGCAAGATATCGTTGCATGTAATCAAGCGATTTACGATGGTAAATCGCTTGATCGTGACATCGCTGATCTGAGGTTCGGTTCTCAGATCTAGCGATGAACGATGCAACGATCTGCATCATCGTGGTGTGTGACACCACGATGATCCATCTCCCAGCGACCGCGCCTATGCTGGGAGATGGTAACTATGGTACACGTCGGGTAACTAAGCGACGCGCGGCGCCTAGTTACCCGATGTGTACCATAGTAACGAGCGAGATCGCGGCTCCGCATCGCTGGTGAGTCTGTCTGTGTGACATCTCACCAGCGATGTGAGCGATATTGTAAGCGATCGCGCGTGCACGTGATCGCTTACAATATCGCTAAAGATGTCGCAGCGTGTGACGGCCCCCTTAGATTATATTGTACTGAAAACTATCCGGACCTTGCTTCCCAACGTCCCTCACAAAGGATATGGAAAGGAGGAATGATGTGTGAGGGAAATTTTCAAAATTTGGGGTGTAAAATGGCGGGGGCGAAATTTGAATTCATAAAATGGCGGCAGGCACGAGGCGATCTGATTGGCCGCTGGCATTTCGCAGCAACCAATCAGAGAAGCAACTCGGCGCACAGGAACAGCAGCATGTTGAATGTGTTAGAGTTAGACTTCAACATGTGTAAAAAATGGCGCCTGTATTCAGATTGGGGTCGTCTTTAGAGGAGGGGAGGAGTGAGCATAGCGGAGATCATCGGCGCAGGGTTGCGGCAGCGTAGCAGAGATTAGCGGCACTCAGTGGGGCCAGCGTATCGGAGATGAGCGGTGTTGACTCCGCTCACCATAATGGAAATCAGTTGTGCTCGTTGGGGGCTCCGGAGCATAGATCAGCGGTGCTCGGTCTCTGCTCCGGACCGGAGAACAGCGTCGCTGGCTGCGGTTAACAGAGTGGAGAGGAGCGTGGCTGTGTCCGGCTACCATAGCGTGCATCAGCGGCGCTTCTCTCCGGCCAGCGTTTGACATAGTAGAAAACATGCAGGACATTGTATTTCAAAAATGGCGCTGGATGTGAGGCGCTGTGCTTATTGGTCGCGGCGCGACCAATGAGCTTTGGGCCTCACATCCGGGCGTGCAACTTGGCGGCATATTGAAAAAGGACATTTTAAGTTCAGGGTAGGATGTGCCGCCCCGGTCTTTTGATTGGGCGGCCGTAATTTCAAAAAGATAGCACCATGACTCTGATTGGTCAGCGGTCTGGCGGCGACCAATGAGAGTGGCGAAAGCGCTATGGAGCTCAGCGGGGAGACCGCAGAGTTCTATGCCAAGGTACGTGGTTCTGTTTTCGGCCACGGCGCTCGGCTCTCGTCGGTCGGACTAGTGAAGTGTGTAACTCCGGCCCGCTGTCTTCTCATTGGTGGGCGCAGCTGGCGGCGACCAATGAGAGTGCCCATAGCGGTACGGTGCTCTGGAGCTGAGCGCCGACTGGGTACGGCATGGAGCTCAGCGGGGAGACCGCAGACCTCCGTGGCCAGGTATCTGGGCGTGTGTCCGGCCACCGCGTTCGGCGGTCGGCGCTTGGAGCGCTGAAGTGTGTGGGCGGTTGGAGCGGTGAAGTCTGTACCTGGGGGAAGAGCGAAGGTCTTTGGTCAGCTATGTAGTGCTGGGTCTGGACATCGCCGCTTGGCGCTGCTTGCTAGTGCTGGGTCCGGACATCGGCGCTCGGCGCTGCTTGGTACATGGGTCTGCCGCTTGGTCTGTGCCGATGTCTTTAGCTGGGGGAAGACCTTTGGTGTTCGGCCAGCTACCTTGGGGCTCCTGGCGGGGTTGAGGGGTGAGCAATTGGCGCTGCACGGGCATTGCTCGCTCTGCAGGGTGCAGGTCCGAGCAATGGCCGCTTCGCGGGTGTACGTGGGGCTTCTGGCGGGGTTCAGGGCCGAGCAATGCCCGCGGAGTGGGCATTGCTCGCGTGCGCAAAGGCTGCTGTGCGGGCATTGCGAGGGGCGGAGCAATGGCCGCTTCGCGGGCATTGCGAGGGCTGCTGTAACGACTCGTAACATCCGCTTCGCGGGCATTGTGAGTGAGTCGCGTGGGTGCGCAGCGCCCACGAGCAAAACCACGGAAGTAGCGGCGTGTGCGAGGGAAGTCACTACAGCAATTATATAGTAGATTGGATAGAAGGTGTTAATGTACCCCTGGCAATACTACTACACACTCCTAAGTAGGAGTTAGATGGAAAATGGTATGAAAGGGGTTAAATTACCATTGGGAGTACTACAACACACTCCAAAGTTGGAATAATATGGAAAATGGTATGTAAGGGGTTAATGTAGCACTGCCATTCTTACTACACAGTGTGAAAGAGAAAAATAGTACAAAAAGGCATATAAGGGGTTAATGTCTAAATGCCATTAGTACTACCTATTGTTACATATGAATGTAATGGAAAATGAAATAGAAGGGGTTAATATCGTGTTAATACAATGAAAGACTGTCCAATTGTTATGAATAGAAATTTGTTATAGAAGGGGTTAATGAGTTAACTGGTCTTATTAATCTAAACTCAGAAGTTACATTTTAATACCAAAAAAGATATCTTAGGTTATATTGTACTGAAAACGATCCGGACCTTGCTTCCCGACGTCCCTCACAAAGGATAAGCAAAGCAGGAATGATGTGTGAGGTAAAAATTCAAATTTCGCGGTCTAAAACAGCGGCCGCGAAATTTGAATTCATAAAATGGCGCAGGCGCGAGGCGATCTTCTGATTGGCCGCTGGCATATCGCAGCGACCAATCAGAATCGCGGCTCCGTGTATGGCGCCATACTTCAAATACACAGTACTTAGTGTATTTAAAATATGGCGGCATAGCTTGCGCTGCTATTCTGATTGGTCGGCGCTTTCAGGGTGCCGACCAATTAAAATAGCGGCGGCCGCTATGCTGGCAGATTTGAAATACACTGACTACAGTGTATTAGAATTATGGTGCCATACAGCGCACTGCTATTTTGATTGGCCGGCGCGAGGTAGCCGGCTTCGCGGCCATTGCTGCTGCTTCGCGGGCATTGCGAGTGAGTCGCGTGGGCGCTGCGCGCCCACGAACAAAGCCACGGAAGTGGCGCCGTGTGCGACGGAAGTTGCTACGGCAATTATACAATAGATACATATAAAATATATCTGTATGTATGTATATATATAGATACAGTATATTTCTATGTATTTCTATTTAAACCCAGACACCGGAGTCCGACGCTGCCAGCATAGAGTGCTACAGCAAAAGCCCGGAAGACTCAGGAGGAGTTCAGCCCTGAGGAGAACAAAGTAAGAGATGCTAAACTGACCAAGTATAGGACCAGGGGCCAAAGGAGGAACAGGGACCCCGCAGAAGGACCTCATTGTCGCTTTAGGACAAAGCTCAGAGAGGGAGAAGAAGCGGTGGGTTCAGGCTCAGGTTCAGGCACCACAGAGTACAAAGACAGAGGAGACCTCATAATTTTCTATGGTGGAAGTCCCAAGTTGCATTGGGGACCTGGTTATTACTCTGGACTGTACCTGTTACCTAGTCACCAGTAAAAGGTACTGAAACAACAATCCCTGTGTGTCTGTGTGCCTGTTTAACCCTGCAATTCAACACCTTGTCTGCGAAGACGCAACTACTACTCCCCTCATCCATCCCCGCTGCCCTGAGGTAAAGCTCCACCTCATCCATCACCACTCAGCGGCTGGCTGCAGCGCTGGTATACCCGTTACCTGGTACCATAGGTGGCATCACATTAACAATCCCCTTATTCCCCCACCGTTCCCCGCCATTGAGGGTCCAGGGCACGGGACCGGGGATCGACCAGCCGTTATTCCCCATCAAAGCCGCCATGAGCCCTGGTACCCGAGTACGCCATGCCCTATTGACCGCCTCAATCCTGGCGTCACAAACAGGATCCGGGTACTGTGTGCCAAGAAATGAACTGTATTAACTGTTTCTGAACAGTATAACCGGTCCGCCATTACAGAAATTGAGCTGCGCCACAGCGCGGGTAGAAAAGAGCCGGAAGATAAGTCCCGCCCCTTCACTCTGCTGGAGATCCGCGAAGCGCAGCTCCTTGCTTCGGAAATACCCGAGGTGCTCCGCTCCCTCTGCAGAGCCGCCGACGACCGGAAAAGTTTGTTTCATCTCACCGGTTGGCAGCGATTAACTAAGGGGGCCCAATCATGAGTGACTCGGATGATGCACAGGTCCCTGATGGGGAAGATGCCCGGAATGCAGCACCCGGAGCAGCGGCCCAAATAATGCCGATAGCCTTTCCGTATATACCGGGTGCCAAATGATTACCAACATATGAAGGCAAACCCGGGACGTTAGCAGCCTTTAAGCAAAAGATGTGTGCAATGCTGGACATGTATACGATGACAGAGAAGCAGCAGGCCAACGTTGTGCTGGGACAATTAACAGGCGCAGCGGAGCTGGAGGTTGAGTCCTGGAGTGATGCTGACAGGGACTCTGCTGCTAAAGTGTTTGATAAGTTAAAACTTGTTTTTGAAAAACGCACACAGTCTGAGTTGAGAATGCTGTTCTACCATGTAAACAGAGACCGCAGCATACCATCAGAGACTATGCCCTCCGTTTACAAGGGATACTCCGGTCCTTAAAACAGTCCCTGATGAACATTAATCGGAGATGTGTTACCTGGTCCCTGTTGGACCAATAAGGACTAGACTTTAGTAAATGTTAATTGCAATGTTATAAGAAGTGCACCTCTCGCAAGGGAAGAACAAAGTAATCTTATTGTTTCTATATGCTTGAAAGTTACTTGGTTAACCTGTTAATAAAAATGTAAATATGTTGTTAATGCTAATACACGGAAAAGGGTGAAGAGTAGGCAAAAACAACCAGACCAGGTACACAACCCCAGAGGGATGAGTGAAGTTGGCATCAGAAGCTGTCTAGGGAGAGCAAAATCTTGGCCAATAGGTGACCCCAGGGCCAGGAGGCCTACAGCGCTTATGACCCGGTAGAGGCCCCTGCAGTACCTAGGGCTCCTACATCAAGGCACCCATATTGTTTGTTGTTGTGTTCTTGAACTTTAAGCCACAGGGACTTCACCTATTGGACTTTTGAATGTTTTCCCTTTTCTTATTTTCAAAAATGGACCATAGCCACAGGTACCATAGGTGGCGTCATATTAACAGTCCCCTTATTCCCCCACTGTTCCCCGCCATTGAGGGTCCAGGGCATGGGATCGGGGATCGACCAGCCGTGATTCCCCCATCAAAGCCGCCATCGGCGCCTCTGCCCGAGTACCCCATACCCTGTCGACCGTCTCAATAACATGAAACCATAATACAATTCAGTGACTGCGGTCCAGCTGCAAGTGCTTTGAAGCAGGAAGATGGGAGGTGGGGAGAGCGAGTGAGCCAGTGAGTGAGATTAAAAGGTGTCGTCGCTGCAAATTTCTCTCCTTTCACACCAGCCCGCTCACTATGCACAGAGCAGTCAGTAGGCGAAAAAGAAAATAATGAAACAACAGAGATAACAGAAAAAGTACCTTGCTGTTCAGTGCAAGAAAAGTTTACATTGACTGAATTAGTCTAATTAATGAATAAAGAATTAAGCACAGTACCAGTATAAAACAAACAACCTATTTGCACAGTTATCACATATAGCAGAGATACTTATTGACAGACAATAACAAGTATTATAAAACAAACAATTAAGACAAGGTTAAACAAAATTATAAAAAGAACAAATAATAAATCAGTCTACCTGAGAATTTCTCAGTTTTTGTTCCCCTCGGACTGACTCGTGCCACTCCTCCCGGAGGGAAAACACCGTGAGTCAATGGCTCAACTTGCTGCGGTTCTGTATTTTCCCATCCAAGGAGTGGGCAGCTGTGTTAAGTCCAGGATAAAGAGAAAGAGGAAAGAATATAAAAATCTCGCTGGGGCCTCCAAGTAATAAAGCTGAGAAGTTCAAGCTAACCAGAGTAGACTGAGTTACTGAAAAGAAAAATAGAAGTAAGATCGGCACCGGTCCACCGTGTTACGGAGACACTCAATAAAAGACACAGCAGTCAGGTCTTTGAGAGAGAGAATCATATCCTTTATTAGAAGGGCAAGGTTATCTATTATATAATCACGAATGGGTTTTTTGCCCCTTTTGAGACCGCTCTCGCTGCGAGTCAGCGTGGTCATGTGGATACGAACGAAGCATTGGCCGCGCAGCTCTAAGGCGACTCGCTATGCCCACGCAGCGGGCATGGCGAGTCGCCTTAGCAGCGCGAAGCATTGGCCGCGAAGCGGCCATTGCGAGTCAGAGACTCGCTCTGCTAGAATCCCGATGCATTGTGCATCGGGCACCCATCTAGTCTATTATATAATTGCGAATGGGTTTTTTGCCCCTTCTGAGTCCACTCGCAATGCGAGTCAGCGTGGTCATGTGGATACGCCCGAAGCATTGGCCGCGCAGCGGCCATTGCGAGCAGTTCTAAGGCGACTCGCTATGCCCGCGCAGCGGGCATGGCGAGTCGCCTTAGCAGCGCGAAGCATTGGCCGCGAAGCGGCCATTGCGAGTCAGAGACTCGCCCTTCTAGAATCCCGATGCATGTGCATCGGGCACCCAGCTAGTATACCATAATCAGGGATTCCTAACAATAGAGTAACACGTAACAGGGTAACACGTGGTAAGATGGTGGGCCATAGCCATAAGAAAAATGTAAGAAATGTGTTATGAACAGTTCTAAACCTATCAACACCTTCATCAAGAAATATGTTACAAACAGTTCTGAATCTGTTGACGCATTCATAATAGACATCTGGCTGCTGCTCTCATGCTCATATGGCCACAGACCGGTGACCCCATGACTATTATTCTTGTACGGGAAGACAAGGTAGGAAATGTATTTCTATTCTCCCATACCTTCGACTGCATATTTTTCTATGTTCCCAGCCTTCAACTGTTACCACGTAGCATTTCTGCTAAGTGTATATAATGTTCAGAGTGAATAGACATGATAAAGTGAATGGCTCTTAGAGAGACAAGATGGCTGCCAATGGACAGTACATACAAAGCATCAGATTACTTCTTTAACAGATGCACACAATCATTTAACTGAGAGCAGCAAGAAAATTACACTGGGAAAAATGTTCACCCTACTTATCTTTGTGGACAACATGTAAAGTGATGTGTGTTACAACCAAGCAATATAACAACCGAGGAGCCAAGATTGTGACCCATCACCAAGACAGCCAGAAGATTGGTCAAACACCCACAGGATTGACGCTGAAACAACTTTACAACACACCATGTGAGTACTACCACCAAGGGATGCGCATTCACCAGTAAATGCAAAAAACCTACCTCCTGTGACGTAGTGGCGGCTTCAGATGGGGCCCTAGTGTCAGCAAACTCCCTTATGCACCGTAATCCTCGAGGAACGTGCTGGTCCAGAGTGAAAGTGAGGAGGTCATAGTACCACAGTTATGGCACATGTACCTCCTCACTCCCATCCCAGAATGCTGGGAAATCTGGACCCGCTTGTGTTCCTTTCAGAATACGGTGCGCATGTTCTTGAACTTATTTTTGACCATCGCCTTATCCCACCTTGTATCAGGGTTGTGCTCCTGGGCGAGGGCGACAAGGCGGCCATAGGCCACATCCTTCACCTGATTGTTCATATAATTAGGTGAGCGCAACCGCCACAGGCATTCGTGGTCCTGGTACATGGCCAGCAATGTCCGGATAAAATCCTGATTGTCCCCTATCTGCAACATAAGCACAAAGCACATCAAAATCAACACATACATGTATCTATATTCACATAATGTTGCCAGATTAAAATGCACATCATCACAACCAGGCATTAATATGACATAATTTGGCCCTAACATTGCAATGAAGCCTTGCATTGTGAAATGTGAATACCTAGCCTAACCCTGCTGAAAAGTACTACCACATGTAGTTTGATGACTGGCTAGAAGAAGCACTATTCAACATAGTTTTGGGTAGGTATACATGTATTACCAAAGGCAATATGTCTCAACACCACAACAGTTGTATGGCACTCTTGTTTGTTTTATGGCAACAATACAGGTTTGGCTGTTCTTTGCAGCATTATGTAGACAAAGCGCATCACAGTAGATCACGCAGATAAAATGTGTTGCTCCACATGATGTGTGACACATGACATTGACGTCCAGATCGTGCCTACATGAACCACACAAACAACATCCATGTGTTACCACCCGGGGGTCTGCCGCCCGTGCCCCGTGGCCTGTTGCCTTTACTCCCTCGGCTCCTACCGCCCCTGTCCGGCTTCAAGGATCCCGGGTGTCGACCGTCCGCCGACGACTCCGGGGCGCTGGCAGCCGCCGCCCGTGGGTCGGTCGGGTAGCGTCTTCCTTACCGTATGCTCCCCGGGTGCGCGCACCTGTCCCCAGCCGCAGGGGTCCAGCACCCTCTGCTTGAGCAGCGCTGCTCATCTCACTTCCGGGGTCGCTGCTTGAGCTATGACAATCCATCTCCAAATCAGTATCTGCTGGAGAACTGCAGGCAGCTTGCTCCTCCCCTCAGCCAATCACCATGTCTCTGTGTTCTGCCAATCAGGAGTACCCTGCTGTGAAATAAGCTTCCTGTTTCCTCTTACTCTTTGCCAGGGCAATTTCTATGTAGTGAACTTGCTAATCCTGGTCTGGTCAGGTTGTTCCTTATTTGGCTTGATATCTGATTACTCTGTGTTCCTTCCCGCAGATTCCTCCCGTGCCGGCTCCTCGCTGACTCCAGTGGTCTCGGTCTGCTTCCCGGACCTCTTCCCTGCTGAAGCGCTGCCTCCAGTCCTGCTTCGGATTTTCAGTGTTCCCGGTTTCCCGTGTCCTATTTTATACCCGGTTGCTGTTTTGTTACCACGTCGCCTGGGGTCGGTTTAACACTCGTGTTCGCTTCATTGGTCCCCCAGAGGTTGGTACCGGCGGTATCCCTGTATAGGGGTTAAGCGCTCCGGGGCCTCCTTTGGTGGTATTCCGGTGCTGCAACCTTGTGGCTCTCCCCTGGGGCGTGGGTTCTTGTTTTGTTGTTGTTCAAATAAACCTGTTGACTCTACTGTACTGGTCCGCCTCTCTATCACCCGGTATCAGCATCTGCTCTACGCGGTCCAGTGGGTCCACGTGTAAGGGCCGTCAGTAGGACGTGACACCATGTACCGCTACAGAAACAACACTATTGTATGAAACATTTCATATGGGCTAGTAGGTGGTGGTAGGACCCAAATACACAAACTTGTGGAGTTCATGAAGATATGCTTGAAGAGACGCTACCTCGATGTTGCATATGACTTTGCAACACACAAGTGCTTTCAACACTGCCCTTTTTAAATGGACCAGCAACCAATCAAAACGCCACAGAATGAGCAAATCATATGCTTCGGGTGTGTATACGCCGACGCGGGTGCATGTATTTGATGACGCCAGTGCGCTGTGATTGGCTGCGTAGCATATAAAAAGAAGCCACGCCAGTGCGTCCTCAAGCTAGCTTGCCAGAGTCATTGGGTACGTAGCGCTCTTCAGATGTCACATCTACGACAAGTGTGTTTGGTATTCACCCTTATAAGTTAACATACATGTATACTGCGTGGTCCAGCACAAATACACCTCCAGGTGTGTGCAGGCTAGACTCCTGATGTGTGAGCTTGTATTAAATTTTAACAACAAGTGTATGCATGCTTACACAATGGTGCATGTCCCCAAATCATTGTGCTTACATGTTGTGTTTTATATTGTGTGATGTGTCCAGAAGTAGTGTCAATGATATTGTCTGGCCAACATATACAGTCATGATGAATGTATCCATACTTGGCCACGCAAAGGGGATGTGTAGTGTTGATGCGGCACCTTGACTGTGTTTGTAGTATTGTGCATGTGTAAGGGCCATTAACCAGTGTATCACAATGAACAGTGATGTTTTTTTTTATGTTGCCTCATGCAGTGTGTAATGTTGCCTTCACATGGCTATGTTTATACCCCATGCATGTAAAACATGGTGCCATTACGCATTTGGGTGTGGTGTCCTTCAAATGTACATGTATGGGGCCAAATTTGTAGTATTAGTAATGTAGTCATGTAATTTCGACACATGATGGGCTACAATATGTTTGGGGGGGTTAATGACAATGTGAATTGGGTATGATCACGTAGTTAATGTGGATTGTATTTTTTGGCACCATATCGTGTGTGTTTTTGTTGGACATAACAATGTTATTGTATGTTGTGTGAATGTTGGGTATTTCAGAGGGGCTGCCCAATACTTAGGAACCTTGTTTGGGATCCTTCTATGTGTAGGATGTATGTAGGCAAGTGAATATTTGTTTGTTTTGCTGTGTTGTCACCTGTAAGTTATGTCTTACCTTTATTTGTTCAACATTTTCCCAGGGGTTGGTTCATCTGCTCATCATGGATACTGAACAGAGGCTTCTCGTGGCTCTTGCCTTGGTGGGAGAGGACTTGTGGCTGGAGGAGAGAGCTGAGAGATTGCGGGCTCGTAGACCACACCGTGTGTGGTCTCGGGAGTGGCTTTCTAAAATGATACAGTGGGGAAAAAAACGGTAAGTATTTCATACACTGTCGATTCCCACCTACAAACAATGGAGAGGTCTGAAATTTTTATCATAGGTACACTTCAACTGAGAGAAACAGAATCTACAGGAAACCCCTGACCTCTGTAATTGCAAACAAAGGTTTCTGTACCAAATATTAAGTTCTGTTTTTCTATTGTATCAAATATATATTTCATGCAATAAAATGCTTATTATTTAAATCATACAATGTGATTTTCTAGATTTTTTTTAGTCTGTCTCTCACAGGTGAAGTGTACAATTGAAGACCTCTCCATTTTTTGTAGGTGGGAAAACTTAAAAAATTGTCAGTGTATGAAATTCTTATATTCCCCACTGTACATGGTTCCCTGTTCTTGCTGGAATTATAATATACATTATTTTATTTTATAGGACAAAATTATTTTGAGAGTGAATTTATATGATTACAAAATGTCTAAGATGCTCCCTATGAAGTCAGCTGTATTTGAGCATTTCACAGTGACTCAAGATGAAAAATATTTTGTGTGTCAACGTATGACAAGTCTATAGGGGGTGAGACAATGCGCAAATAGGGGCTTATCTCCTTACAGATATTGGCAAGTACCGTATTGAAAGCTGTTCACCTGGAAAAGTTTTGTTAGGGTGCTTTCACATAACGTTCTTTTTCCTGTCCGTGGGATCCTACTTTTTAATATATATTGTGGAAGTGAAATATAGTAAAAGAAAGAGTTAAAAATAAAAAATCTGTATGCTCACCTGTCCGCGATCCACCGCTGCCTCCAGCAACGTCCGGGTGCTTATAGGACCTGCGGTTATGTCACAACCCGATCAGCTGATCGAGTCACTATTGGATGAGACAAGCACATGATGTCATTTCACCCCATCCCCTTTTGTGACATCATAATGCTTCAGCATTTTGTCAACTTATCTGTATATAAGGAAGTTTTTGTTACCATTCCCTGTTTGTCCCTGATGAAGGAGCATGGTAACGTTCCGAAATGCATAGAAATAAAGAACACCCATTGAAACCAGTGTTCCAGTTTCTGGTTTCATTCATTCAGCAGCATGGATCCTGAGACACTTCGTCCCAATACAACTAATGTATGACAAGTGACCCAGATGAAAACAAATGCTGTGATGCCAAAATGAGTGCATACTCAGGCAGTGATAAAAATGCTCCTACAAGAGCTTCCAATCTAAAAAGACATTTACAATGCTTCCACCCAGACGTTTTCAAAGCTGTGACTGAGAAAGATAACATCCCCAAGAAACCAGTGCCCAGCAATTCCTGCCTGACAAAGGTGGAGGAAAGAGCATCTCAAACATCATTAACAAGATATTTTGTAAGTGACAAACCTACTGTAACAATGACAGCAGATATGTTTAAAAGACATCTCATACAGCTTGTTGTGAAGGACGGTGTACCATCATCATTATTTGCACGACCAGATTTTAATGGAGAAATGACCCGCAAACTTGGTGTTTCTCCGGAATGAGAAAGTATTAGAAAATGATTGATTGAAGAAGCCCTTAAACAAAAGGAAGATTTTAAAAAGACTCTCAAAAGACGCTTCATGTTTCTTAAAATGGATGCCTGCACACGATACAGAGTGAACTATTTTGCCATCAATGTTCGATATGTTTGTGACAACAAAGAAATTGTTACCAAGACACTGGCAGTAAAAGATACTAAAGCTCATCACACCAGCCAGTTTCTCCAGGCCTTAGTGGGAAAAAGGTCTGCAAGATTACGAACTCAAAAAAGAACAGGTTCTTGCTATTGTAATTGCTATTGCTATTGCTATTTTCATAGAGTGGAAGAACTTGCTATTTTGCCTGAGGAGGTTTAATCGCAGATGGCATTTCTGCTTCAATGAAACAGAGAGAGAGACACACAGCTATTGGAAAATTAAATTTTTCTGGCAGCTGTTTATGTGGACCCAAGTCATCGTATACTGCTTGAAGATAAACAGCTTACTAAAGGAAAAGAAGCTCTGACTGAGGTAGCAGTTAGGATGAGTGGCCTACAGGAGGACTGCCAGGTGCAAGAGGACTTGGGTCCTGACAGTGCTGCTGCTACCATATCTTCATCCTCATCAGATGACAAGTTTGACAAGTATTTGGATGACATGGAGCAGGCAAAGCGTTGCCACAAGGAAAATGTTTTCACTCCATCCCTTATAGAAAGCAAATTGACCATATTTCAGCATAATTTTTCACTTGTTCTCAAAGAAGTAGAAAAATTCATCAAAACTGACTGGGCATGAGGTAATTCATTTATATCCGGAAATTGTTAGAAATGTTGCCCATGTGGTTACGGCTTTGCCTTAAGGATAAGCGAGTCTACTCATTACTACTCATTACTCGGCGAATAGTAGGGTACTCGCTCTACTCGTTACTCTGCGAGTTTCCTATCGATTACTCGCACAGTAACAAATCCAATGTAAATCAAGGGAAATGCAATTCTTCTGCTGCTGGATCCTATAAAGAGGTCTGGCAGCAGAGGAAAAACCTGCAATTCCCTAATTCATTGTTTGTAAGCCGGTGGTAAGAAGCCGGTAGCTGTAAATTGAAACCGGTTTGGTTTGTCCCGGATTGTCCCGATCCGGTTCAACCCGGTCCCATAGACAACAATGTTAAACTGAACCGGATTGACCCGGACCGGGGCAAACTGGGACAATCTGGTTTTCTCTGGTTATAAAGAATTGTACAAAACCAGTCAGGGTCAATCCGGTGCAACCTAACATGGGTGTCTATGGAGCCGGATTCGTCTACAAAACTGGACGGGTTACCGGACACCCGCTGGTATCAGCGAGTAATAGGGATGAGCGAGTCTACTCCCGTATTCTGTATTCGGTATTCGCCAAATATAGAATATTTAAAATGTTAACAGCCAGCATGTTAGCCAATCATACTTAGTAATGCCGCAGCCATGTTGGTTGTGGCATTACTATGGGCATTACTATGATTGGCTGCTGTCCAGCGTCATGCCTAAGTCATGTATGAGTCATAGCCTGTATATAAGCCTTTGCCCCCAGCATTTTGGGCACATTCCTGTGACGATCTGAGCTAGTGTAGAGAGAGTTGGAGCAGATCCTAGGGAGTGTCAGTGAGTGTAGGAAAACAACCTCAAGATTCCTAACATTTAACCCAAAAGCTCTATTGAGAGCTACCAGGACAGAGGAGTTCTGTAAGGGACTGTAGGGCAGGGAGACAGGCAGGAGCAGCATTACAGTTCCACACAGCACCGACCTCATATCTTAGCTCAGTCAGCTTTCTTCAGAACTGAAATCCTAAGCTTATTTTTTTTCACCATATAATTTTGGGGTCACATTTACCCCTGCAGCATAATTTTTTTCTGGGCCAGTGTGTTGCTGTCATACCACCACCAGCTCGCACGGTACCTTAAGTATCGCACGCAGCCAGCACCGCAGTCCAAAGTGGTGACTGGTTTTGCGTAATCTATAATTTTTCTGGGCCAGTGCGTTGCTGTAATACCACCTCCAGCTCGCACTGTACCTTAACTATCGCACGCAGCCAGCACCGCAGTCCAAAGTGGTGACTGGTTTTGCGTAATCTATAATTTTTTCTGGGCCAGTGCGTTGCTGTCATAACACCTCCAGCTCACACTGTACCTTAACTATCGCACGCAGCCAGCACCACATTCCAAAGTGGTGACTGGTTTTGGTAGCCTGTACAGTCATGGCCAAATGTTTTGAGAATGACACCAAAATTATATTTTCACATGATCTGCTGCCTCTGGTTTTTATTTGTGTTTGTCTGATGTTTATATCACATACAGAAATATAATTGCAATCATATTTAGTGATGAGCGAGTATGCTTGTGACTACTCGGTACTCGCACGAGTATCACTGTACTCGGGCTACTCGGCGAGTACCGAGTAATCTCGTGATACTCGTGCTGTGCTCGTGGTCCTCATCCCTGCATGTTGGTGCTCTGTAGAGAGCCAGCCCACATGCAGGGATTGGCTGGCAGACCACTGCAATGCCACAGGCCTGTTAGTTGTGGCATTGCAGTGATTGGCCGGCCTGCACAGCGTGACCGAGCCTTTATAAGACCCGGCCGCGCTGTGCTCTGCACACAGCCATCCAGACAGTGAGTGTAGGGAGAGTGTCTGCTGCTGCTTAGGGACAGATTTGCGGCCCTCATAGTTAGATCCGGAGAAGGACTGCAAACTGCTGCTGACCACAACAGTCCTTCTCAGGACTAATCTAGGAGGATATAGGCAGACTGATCCAGATCTGTATCCAAGCTTCTCTGTGACCATAACAGTCACCAGACTGTTGTACTTACTAGCTTGATACAGGTTAGGGACTAAAATCCTACTCTCTTGTGACCATACCAGTCACCAGACTGTTGTACTTACTAGCTTGATACAGGTTAGGGACTAAAATCCTACTCTCCTGTGACCTGAACAGTCACCAGACTGTTGTACTTACTAGCTTGATACAGGTTAGGGACTAAAATCCTAGTCTCCTGTGACCATAACAGTCACCAGACTGTTGTACTTACTAGCTTGATACAGGTTAGGGACTAAAATCCTACTCTCCTGTGACCATAACAGTCACCAGACTGTTGTACTTACTAGCTTGATACAGGTTAGGGACTAAAATCCTACTCTCTTGTGACCTGAACAGTCACCAGACTGTTGTACTTACTAGCTTGATACAGGTTAGGGACTAACATCCTACTCTCTTGTGACCTGAACAGTCACCAGACTGTTGTACTTACTAGCTTGATACAGGTTAGGGACTAAAATCCTACTCTCCTGTGACCTGAACAGTCACCAGACTGTTGTATTTACTAGCTTGATACAGGTTAGGGACTAAAATCCTACTCTCCTGTGACCATAACAGTCACCAGACTGCTGTACTTACTAGCTTGATACAGGTTAGGGACTAAAATCCTACTCTCCTGTGACCATAACAGTCACCAGACTGCTGTACTTACTAGCTTGATACAGGTTAGGGACTAAAATCCTACTCTCCTGTGACCTAAACAGTCACCAGACTGTTGTACTTACTAGCTTGATACAGGTTAGAGACTAAAATCCTACTCTCCTGTGACCATAACAGTCATCAGACTGTTGTACTTACTAGCTTGATAAAGGTTAGGGACTAAATTCCTACTCTCCTGTGACCTGAACAGTCACCAGACTGTTGTACTTACTAGCTTGATACAGGTTAGGGACTAAAATTCTACTCTCCTGTGACCTGAACAGTCACCAGACTGTTGTACTTACTAGCTTGATACAGGTTAGGGACTAACATCCTACTCTCCTGTGACCATAACAGTCACCAGACTGTTGTACTCACTAGCTTGATACAGGTTAGGGACTAAAATCCTACTCTTCTGTGACCTGAACAGTCACCAGACTGTTGTACTTACTAGCTTGATACAGGTTAGGGACTAACATCCTACTCTCCTGTGACCTGAACAGTCACCAGACTGTTGTACTTACTAGCTTGATACAGGTTAGGGACTAAAATCCTACTCTCCTGTGACCTGAACAGTCACTAGACTGTTGTACTTACTAGCTTGATACAGGTTAGGGACTAAAATCCTACTCTCCTGTGACCTGAACAGTCACCAGACTGTTGTACTTACTAGCTTGATACAGGTTAGGGACTAAAATCCTACTCTCCTGTGACCTGAACAGTCACCAGACTGTTGTACTTACTAGTGACGGGGCAATTTAACTCTTCCACTCCTCCACTGGTCACTCCAAATCAGACTATGAACATATGGTACCAGATAAGAGTAAATCAGATGGAGAATCTGGTTCAAACTTAATATGTTCGTTGCTTTATTAAGCAATGGCAAGATATACACAGCAACTGAACTACATTTCCGGATACACCATCTTTTATAGTCCAGAAGATAAGCATGTAAATGTCCAAAACGGGGTGTATTTATGCTAAGAGTTTAGGTGGGATTACGCTAATGTCTATTTGTTAGTAAGAAGTAATTCTTTGTCTTTCGTAAGTCCATCCTCCAATCAGTCCAGGTGTCATCTGGTATGCAGCCATCTCCAGTTTCTCATGGTACAGCCTAGTACCAACAAAGCAGGCCTCTCTACTTCAAGGACAACTTGGTACATGGCATCTCGTTCCTTCAGCAGTCTTACATACATCTGCAAAACACCTTGTTTAGAACATATTCATGGATAGGGGGAAGGGAAGCCAAAGGAGAGAGGTGAAAAAGAAGAGAAGGAAAGAATAAGAGAGAGAGAGAGATGAGAGAGATAAATAGATATATATATTTATCTTGAGTACATACCTGAACAGAAGAAAAACTTATTGTTCCATTTAATGCTATAAGCCAATATATTAGTTATAAAAGAAAAACAAATATAAAAGTATAAATGACATAGATATATATATATATATATATACTATCAAATATAGGTAAAAATATATCTTTACCATATCTTTACCTCGACAATTTCCCCCCTAAACAAGTAAGTTTTTTTTCCTAAATCTATCCCTAAATTTATTTATAAGGGGTCCTTTGAGACTGTCCATGTGATGGGTAAGGAGACGAATTGGGCTTTTTCAGTCAGACGCCTCAGAAATCTCTTTCCTTATGAAAGGCACCAAAGCATCTAGACCCCCTACACTGGCTCACATGGAGTTCTCCCCGCCGCACTGTCCCTAATTTAATTCCCTCAACTGCATCTGATGATGGGGGAAATTCTTCGATTGTCTGAGAGAAAGACCCTTGGGTATCTCCCCTAAACTGATACTTCCATCTGTCAATAGATCAGCTTCTGTAACCAACTGGAAAAGAAAGATATATCTACCCCAGCATTAGCTTTTAATTCTGCTGCCAATTTAGTAATTTTCTTTAAGGGCTATCATGTTTTCCCATTTTCCCCTGAATTTTGCGGGATATATGTACAGCATTCCTCCTCTCCCACCATTCCACAGACCCCGCCCTTTTCAGCTAGGAGCATATCAAGGGCCAACCTGTTTTGAAGAGTCATTCTAGTGTTGGGGCCTAATTCCTCAACTATACCCTGGAAAGCATCTCGGCTATAGTTGACAAACCTTTGCTCACTGTAATATATATATAATTAATCCAATCAACGTTCTTATTGATCTGTACCTGTGGAATTAAGGAAGCGATTCCAACATATACCTGATTTTGGGCCTTAAACTGATCAGGCACCCCCCCCTTGGCACACCGATAGCATCAATGTATACCTGAGGGTCTTCCTCATAGCCCATGTGGAGTTGATCAATACTTCTCCTTCTCTTGATGGTCTCACTGGAAAACTCTGGGTCCCATGGTAAGATTTTGAACTGCATAGCTAGTTTAACCAGGGTGCACTGACCGGTCCAGGCATTGGGCAACCTGGATCGGAGCTTACCATCCCCACACAACCAGTAAATATCATACATATATCGTATAAGCTGAATAAATTTATACTTACAGAGCTGTTTTCATTACAAAATCCCAATTTAAAGGTTCCTACTAACGAAAACCTCAGAACATATTAGAAACGGCCTGGGGAATTGTGTATCAGTTTTACACTATTAGTAACATATAACCTTAAAGGTATAAGACTCATTCTCCCTTGAACATTTTATCATATACTACTATCATTATGGAGGGTATACAAAAGGATATAAACTTCTTAAATATCTGCAAATAAGCACAGTTATCCACAAGCGAGAGATACATTACAAAAATCATAACCCATTGATTTGTAAAGAGAAAGTACATAAGAACAAAAACATGAGATATACAGCCCTTTGACGATTGACCTGACCACGCATAATAGTCAAACAGATATAATAATATCAGACAATATAATTACACTTTAAGCAATCTAAATATACTTATCAGTAGTCATCCAACTTTCCTAAAAGACAGATCAAAGGGAGATAACAAAACAGCATAGCAAAAAGCATACAGCTATTCACTTATCATAATATGATTAGTATACAGTTAAGCAGGCAAAAATTACATTATTTACTTATTTATTTATTTACTCTACTTAATAACATTTTAACTAGTATATATTTGACATTTATAATACCTTGGATAGAAGAAAGAGATTTACACATATTGGGACAATTTTTATACAGTTTTCTTGGTTTCCTTGTCCGCTCACTATTTGCAATTTCCAAACCCATGGAGCGATCGCCGCTTGAAGCCCGTACCTTTCTGAGTTGTGTTGTGCGCAGGAATAATGCAGGATAGTATACACAGCTTACCTGTACCAGGAGCGAACTAGGAGGTACTCACCTGATCTCACCCGTGACCTATTTTGAGGCGTAAAGTGAGGCCAAGCAGAGACCAGTCTAACCTTTGCTGATGAGAGACATCATGGCCTGCCCTGTCCCCTCTCACGACTCCTAGTTTAACACTGTTAGTGGTTCGGTCAGTCCCTATAAGGCAGTCAACTATAGAGAGGGCTCAGGCTGCCAGACACAACCCGGCTGGGATGGGGCAACCACCCGCCACTACCTTTCCTACCTTTTGTTGTAGCTTGCCTTCTACCTCCGAGAGGACAGGACACCTGTGGTGATTGTCAGTATGATTATACCATCCTAGACTGATAACATGGTGTCTACCTCACCGTAATATACCAATACTGCATTTAGTAGGCTTACCGTATTGTAAAAGAATTCTTCAACCGAAAATCGCTCCATTCGCTCAGAAAGTGCAAGTCAGAACCAAACATTCTGATTACCTCATGCGAGGATTCTACCTGCGTCCAATGTAAGAAATCATATCTCCTATACCTGAAAAACAACTCAAAAATCTATTAATATCAAAGATCAGAAAATTCTTATTCAACATTATAATTATAATTTTCTGCTAGTTATTTTGAATATAATTTTTTTTTATTACCGGACAATAAATGGTAGAAAACACCATATGGGCGCTGTACATCAGAGCAGACATATGTAACATCACCTTTAATTCAAAATTCCTGCTATCAGCATCTTCTCCAGAAAGCTCCTTACCCCTCCCATATAGAGAAAGATAATGGACTACAAGAAATATTCTCACATAGTAAGGAACAAAGGCTGCTCTGGTAGAAGGAATTTAAGGAGGTGTGGAGGAGTGGTTCACTCCCTTCCATATTTTTAAATCCTTTGGCCTTGATATACTTACAAAATATCCATAAAGAATACACTCAGAAATATCATTTCATCTTCCCACAGCATTAATATATATATTATTTCCCCTTGGGCGCTCAGTATATTAATCTTCCCTCTAGGTAACTTAATTTTTGAAAGGCCTGAATCATAAGAATATATTTGAGGATATCTTTGTTATCCTGATATTACGTCTTATATTTCAGCATATTACAGTTTACACAAACCTTTGTAAGATAATTTGAATACAAGAGAGTCCTAATTACAGCTTCATTTAATACTATATATACTAGTCACAGCTCCCTAAAGCAGTTAAATCTACCTGGCGTAATACACACACACGTACCAGCATTGGTCTAGGACACTGGTCAAATTATTCCCAGACACAGGTTTAGCTATTTGAATTCCAGGGCAAACCAGGCATCCCCAGGGACTGACTCCTCAGCATGTATTCCATAGATTACCAGCCGCTCACAGGTCCAGACCTCCAGAACAGCTACTGCACCAGAACACACCATCGCAAATAACTTCAGGTTTAACCTGTCTTCCCCACTGGAGGGGCTACAAGAGCCTCAGTCTTCTAACCTCATATCTCTATACACACGAGCTAGGCACTACTTTTAGTACACATGCATACAAACTTTTTTTTCTCGTATAAATCAATAAAAATCTGATTATTATTATTGCATCCAATATTAGGCATTATTATTAATACCAAACTACCATAAATGTCAAAAATCCATCTTTGCCTTTCAGGATCCTTGGAAAGATGGGTAAGATTCCAGTGTACATGTCACAGTGTGCAGATTCCACCCTTCACTTGGCCCCCCTCTCTCTGGCTTTCTCACTCTCTCCCTTCCCTCACAGACAGCTTCTACAAGGTTACACGCACAGCTATCTTAGATAAGAAATTCTGAGGCTCACAGGATAGAACAAAGTAATCCTTCTCTCCCAAACATAGCTCACAAATTTAATTAACTGTTTCACACTTGTAGCTATATACAACTAACAATTCTAGCCATTATCTGAGACCCCATGGCTTAATATGTAACTTTTTAATTTATTCTTTATCACTTCAAGAACTTTCCATGACAGGAAAAATAGTAAAATATATTGATAGACAGACCGTGAACAGAGTGTAGTGACAGTCGGCATGACTTCAATGAAACAGAATAATCTCCATAAAATTATATACACCTTATCCTAATTTACCCTAACCATTCTGGAACTAGGAATTGCTTAATAAACTTTAACTTAACACACCCACACATCCGGGGACCTCATATCGCCACCATGATAGGGTGGTGGCTAGGATGGCGTACTCAATAACAATGGCATGGCGGCCATTTTACACTGTATAAAATTATTGTTAGGAAGCAACTTATAACTAAACACAGGCTCTGCATCATCTTTTCCCCTTTCTCCATCTATTTCTCTTCATTCCTCATTTTTCAGACTACATGCAATCCGTAAATAAACTTGTGCCTGATCTAGCAGCCCTTGATCTTTCAGCTTGCCTTTTTCTCTCTGGATGAGATTATTTCATATAGACGGCTGCAATCTCCTTGACAAAGCAATTCTACGTACTTGTATAACTTTTTCACATTCTTAACAGTCTGCTTGCCTTCCCGTGATTCTACCACTATCTTTACTTCTACAGCATTTTCATCTGTAGGGGTACGGTACGCAACATGACGGAATACTACGGCCTGCTGCAGCTCAGTCCGCTGACAGCGACAATCAACACTGTGCCCCTAAAGTGTGGAACGGCTCTTCACACTCCAAGCGTGGCACGGCTCATCACGCTTACTCCAAGCGTGGCACGGCTCATCACGCTTACTCCAAGCGTGGCATGGCTCATCACGCTTACTCCAAGCGTGGCATGGCTCTTCACGCTTACTATATTCTGCCCCTAGGCTAGACACCAGTGCTTACAGATTGTCCTGTCACGATATTCCAACCGGGAGGCAGTCTCCTCTCCCAAAATATAGGTGCCCAAACACCTTAGTCACGTGCAGATATAATAACGTCTCCTATTTTTCTATCTACACCGTCCCCAATCTATACCCTTCTCAGTATCTCACAGTGTCTCTAGATTGGAATTTGAACAATGCAGTTAAACAACAGTCACGGGCCATAAAGTTACACCTCAATTCACAAGCTAACAGCAGGCACAGAAAGGGTTAATTTGCAAGTGAGGAATGAATGATGATCGTGGAGGAGGCGTGGTGTATGAGCGAGCACGTGCATAAGGCAATATATCTCGCGTTGCTGGTTCGGAACATAGCTCTGGATCACGCTTAGTCTCACCACTCGACCAGTCACCCCCCTAGACCCAAAGGACACCCCAGACTTAACCAATATCGGCTGAAACACTGTAAGGGCGACACACATATGAATGCGATCTCCACTTACCGTGTTTGGAGGTCGACCAGGGGTCAGCCAATACGGGCGTCATCCAGGGGCATCCGGGCACGGGTCCGTGGGGGTCGCGGATCACTGGCTATGTCCCATCTGGGTCGCCAATTGACGGGGCAATTTAACTCTTCCACTCCTCCACTGGTCACTCCAAATCAGACTATGAACATATGGTACCAGATAAGAGTAAATCAGATGGAGAATCTGGTTCAAACTTAATATGTTCGTTGCTTTATTAAGCAATGGCAAGATATACACAGCAACTGAACTACATTTCCGGATACACCATCTTTTATAGTCCAGAAGATAAGCATGTAAATGTCCAAAACGGGGTGTATTTATGCTAAGAGTTTAGGTGGGATTACGCTAATGTCTATTTGTTAGTAAGAAGTAATTCTTTGTCTTTCGTAAGTCCATCCTCCAATCAGTCCAGGTGTCATCTGGTATGCAGCCATCTCCAGTTTCTCATGGTACAGCCTAGTACCAACAAAGCAGGCCTCTCTACTTCAAGGACAACTTGGTACATGGCATCTCGTTCCTTCAGCAGTCTTACATACATCTGCAAAACACCTTGTTTAGAACATATTCATGGATAGGGGGAAGGGAAGCCAAAGGAGAGAGGTGAAAAAGAAGAGAAGGAAAGAATAAGAGAGAGAGAGAGATGAGAGAGATAAATAGATATATATATTTATCTTGAGTACATACCTGAACAGAAGAAAAACTTATTGTTCCATTTAATGCTATAAGCCAATATATTAGTTATAAAAGAAAAACAAATATAAAAGTATAAATGACATAGATATATATATATATATATATACTATCAAATATAGGTAAAAATATATCTTTACCATATCTTTACCTCGACAATTTCCCCCCTAAACAAGTAAGTTTTTTTTCCTAAATCTATCCCTAAATTTATTTATAAGGGGTCCTTTGAGACTGTCCATGTGATGGGTAAGGAGACGAATTGGGCTTTTTCAGTCAGACGCCTCAGAAATCTCTTTCCTTATGAAAGGCACCAAAGCATCTAGACCCCCTACACTGGCTCACATGGAGTTCTCCCCGCCGCACTGTCCCTAATTTAATTCCCTCAACTGCATCTGATGATGGGGGAAATTCTTCGATTGTCTGAGAGAAAGACCAAAGGAGAGAGGTGAAAAAGAAGAGAAGGAAAGAATAAGAGAGAGAGAGAGATGAGAGAGATAAATAGATATATATATTTATCTTGAGTACATACCTGAACAGAAGAAAAACTTATTGTTCCATTTAATGCTATAAGCCAATATATTAGTTATAAAAGAAAAACAAATATAAAAGTATAAATGACATAGATATATATATATATATATATATATATATATATATATATACTATCAAATATAGGTAAAAATATATCTTTACCATATCTTTACCTCGACACTAGCTTGATACAGGTTAGGGACTAAAACCCTACTCTCCTGTGACCATAACAGTCACCAGACTGTTGTACTCACTAGCTTGATACAGGTTAGGGACTAAAATCCTACTCTCCTGTGACCTGAACAGTCACCAGACTGTTGTACTTACTAGCTTGATAAAGGTTAGGGACTAAAATCCTACTCTCCTGTGACCTGAACAGTCACCAGACTGTTGTACTTACTAGCTTGATACAGGTTAGGGACTAAAATCCTACTCTCCTGTGACCATAACAGTCACCAGACTGTTGTACTCACTAGCTTGATACAGGTTAGGGACTAAAATCCTACTCTCCTGTGACCTGAACAGTCACCAGACTGTTGTACTTACTAGCTTGATACAGGTTAGGGACTAACATCCTACTCTCCTGTGACCATAACAGTCACCAGACTGTTGTACTCACTAGCTTGATACAGGTTAGGGACTAAAATCCTACTCTCTGTGACCTGAACAGTCACCAGACTGTTGTACTTACTAGCTTGATACAGGTTAGGACTAAAATCCTACTCTCCTGTGACCTGAACAGTCACCAGACTGTTGTACTTACTAGCTTGATACAGGTTAGGGACTAAAATCCTACTCTCCTGTGACCTGAACAGTCACCAGACTGTTGTACTTACTAGCTTGATACAGGTTAGGGACTAAAACCCTACTCTCCTGTGACCATAACAGTCACCAGACTGTTGTACTTACTAGCTTGATACAGGCAGGTTCTAAAATCCTACTCTCCTGTGACCTGAACAGTCACCAGACTGTTGTACTTACTAGCTTGATACAGGTTAGGGACTAAAATCCTACTTTCCTGTGACCTGAACAGTCACCAGACCGTTTTCGCTGTATACAGGCAAAATGCCCAAGGGCGTTGGCAAGGAAGAAGGAAGTGAACGTGATGGTGGTGCAGGCAGAGGCCGAGGTCGTGTGCAAGCACTAATTTTGCAACAACAAAGGGGCCCATCTACTCGCTCGCACGTCCTGTCCCAAATTCTTTGGGCCCGCAGCAGCACACCGCTCTTGAACCAAGACCAGTGTCAACAGGTTGTTACTTGGATAGCGGATAATGCTTCAAGTCAGATTGGCACCTCCACAAACACCCTGTCTTCCACACGGTCAAGTGTCAGTAGCCGTGATATTGCACCGCACTTTTCCCAACCTGATCCTCCTTCCTACCACCAGGCCGAGTACGCGTCCACGGACATTACTGATCCCACACTAGGACACTCGGAAGAGCTGTTCACGTATCCATTTGCAGAATCTGGCCTCTCGCCAGCTCCTGTTGAAGTGGGTGATGAGATGGTATGTACAGATGCCCAAATATTTGAGCAGCCACGTTCTCACGAACGGAACGTTGGCAACGTGTCTCAACAAGGGGTAGACGATGATGAGACACAATTGCCAGGAAGTCAGGAGGAGGATCAGGGTGCGGAAGAGGAAGACGACGTGGTGGATGATCCAGTAGCTGACCCAACCTGGCAGGAGGATATGCAGAGCGAGGACAGCAGTGATAAGGGGGAGGGAGGCGTAGCATCCCAACAGGCAGTACGAAGCAGGGTCATGTCCACAGGCAGAAGGCAGGCAACCGTTCCCTGGAACAACAACACGACTCAAGGTGCCTGTGCAAATGTTAGGTCTTCCCGAGTCTGGGAGTTTTTTAAGTTGGCTCCAGATGACTCTAAAAAGGCTATTTGCAACACCTGCCATGCCAGCATCAGCAGGGGTACGAAAACTCGCTGCCTGACCACCACCAGCATGATCAGGCACATGTCAGCCAAGCACCTGACTTTGTGGGAAGTACAACAGAGCTTGCTGATGTCACTGCTACGTCTTTGCGTGTTGTGCGTGCGAGCCAATCCCCTGTCCATGCTGGCCGTGAACAAGCCTCCGGCCCTGCACCTGAAGTTGCCCACGCACAAATAACACCACCATCAAGCACGTCCTTGTCCCAGCGCAGCGTTCAATTACCCATTCAGCAAACCTATTAACGCAAGGGCAAATACGCTGCCAACGCCCCACATGCCACTGTCCTAAATTCTCACATTTCGCGACTCATAGCGCTAGAAATGTTGCCTTTCCAGCTGGTGGAGACGGAAGCATTCCGCGACCTGATGGGAGCTGCTGTCCCACGTTACTTGGTCCCCAGCCGCCACTATTTCTCTAGATGTGCCGTCCCCGCATTGCATAACCACGTGTCCCAAAGCATCACACGTGCCCTGAACAACGCTGTTTCAGCCAAAGTCCACCTAACCACAGACACGTGGACAAGTGCTTGTAGGCAAGTCCGCTACATCTCCTTGATGGCACACTGGGTTAATATTGTGGAGGCTGGGACCCAGTCTGAGCGAGGGACGGAACACGTCCTTCCCACACCAAGGATAGCAGGCCCTACCTCTGTCAGGGTTTCACCGACACTCTACAGCTCCGGAATGTCATGCTCTTCAGCCTCCTCCTGCACATCCTCATCCACTGTACCCTCCACACCAGTCCCAAGCTGGAAGCACTGCAGCACTGCCTCTGCGAATGGGCAACAGGCTGTGCTGAAGCTAGTCTGCATAGGTGACAAACCCCACAATGCAGAAGAGGTGTGGACAGCTCTGAAACAGCAGGCAGATCACTGGCTCACACCTCTGAACCTAAAGCCAGGAAAGGTCGTGTGTGACAATGGCCGGAACCTGGTGGCAGCTTTGAGGCGAGGCCAGCTGACGCATGTTCCATGCGTGGCCCATGTGCTCAACCTGGTGGTTCAGAGGTTTCTAAAGTCATACCCAGAGCTGTCTGAACTGCTGGTAAAAGTTCGCCGCCTATCTGCACATTTTCGCAAGTCACCTGCTGCTTCAGCCGGCCTTGCCGGCTTTCAGCGCCGTTTGCGTCTTCCGGCCCACAGACTGGTGTGTGATGTCCCCACGCATTGGAATTCAACTCTGCACATGTTGGTCAGGATATGTGAGCAGAAGAGGGCAGTTGTGGACTACCTGCATCACCTAAGCCGTCGGGAAATGGGTCAAACTCCACACATAACACCTGAGGAGTGGAGATGGATGTCTGACCTATGTACCATCCTCCAAAACTTTGAGGACTCCACCAAGATGGTAAGCGGCGATGACGCCATTATTAGCGTCACCATACCACTACTCTGCCTTCTAAAACGGTCTCTGCTGAAAAACAAAGAGGATGCATTGCAGGCGGAGCGCGATGACTTGGAGCAAGAAACAGTAGTGGGTGTGGGTGATAACACACAGCCCAGCCTCATCTCATCACAACGTGCAGTGGAGGACTATGACGAGGAGGAGGAGGATGAAGACGTGGAGCAACTCTCTGGCCAAATTGAGGATATGACATGCACACCAGTCATACCTTTGATTCAGCGTGGCTGGCCAGAGGACAGGGGAGATGAGGAGGAGGAGGACAGCATGTTCAGTCGTCGTGTTGGTCTGGATACTGAAGTGATGGCTGTTAAGAGTCTGGTGCACATGGCTGACTTTATGGTAAGCTGCCTGGCTCGTGACCCTCGCGTTCAGAACATCTTGGCCGACAATCAGTACTGGTTGGCAACACTCTTAGACCCACGCTACAAGGAGAACTTTATGTCTGTCATTCCTGAGGCGGAGAGGTCAGCCAAAATGCAGCAGTTCCAGAAGGCCATAGTCACGGAAGTAGGCAAATCATTCCCCTCACAAAACGCTAGCGGCATAGGTCAGGAATCGGTGGACAACCAAGGTGTACGGCCGAGAGGGGCACAAGTCCAATCCGCCAGAGGTAGGGGAACAGTCTTTACGATGTGGGACAGTTTTCTCAGCCCCTCACGTACCACAGCCCCTGAGGTGCGGGGTAGTGCCACAAGAAATGCTAAGTTTGGCCAGATGCTGAAGGAGTACCTTGCAGATCGAACAACTGTACTGCGAGATTCCTCTGTGCCTTACAATTATTGGGTCTCCAAGCTGGACACGTAGCATGAATTGGCTCTCTACGCCTTGGAAGTCCTGGCCTGCCCTGCCGCTAGCGTTTTGTCAGAGCGTGTTTTCAGTGCCGCAGGTGGAATCATTACTGATAAACGCACCCGCCTGTCAACTGAAAATGCTGACAGGCTGACCCTGATCAAGATGAACAAGGGTTGGATTGGGCCAGATTTCACCACACCACCAACAAATGACAGCGGAATTTAAATTTTGTTCTGGGAATTTGCCATGTACCTCCACTCACCCATGGGTACACACTTCTGGACTTTGCCTAATCGCTGGACTGCTCCTCCTTCTCCTCATGTGCCACCATGATGACCGTTACAATAGTTAGGCTGTTGTTTCAGGTATACCCCCAGTGGTAAATTTTTTCGCCCATTCTTTTATAATGGGCATTACAATGACAGGAGACTAGAGATGAGCGAGTCCTAAATTACTCGGAATCGCTAGACCCGCATGAGTCCGAGTCCAGGACTCGCTACTCGTTGCGAGTCTAGCGAGTCCAATGTTAATGAATAGGGAACCGAGTAATAGCGAATAATGAGATTTACAAATCGCTGATGTGTCTCTGAAAGTGTACGAGTCCAAACTCGCAGGTTTTTCTCTTATTTGGAGCCGATGATGCGAGGGAAGCTATTCTCCTGCACACACCATGCTTTAAGCAAAGAGGAAACGAGTCGCGCTGACAGACGCACACACAGAGCAATCCATTCCACAGAGCAATCATGGCCCGCCGTGTCACTGTGAACACGCTGCATTTGATTCCTCTGGTGGAGGCTCGGCCACTGCTATGGCTCCCAACAGACCCTGCCTATGGGGATAACATCATGAGGACTACAGCCTGGAGAGAGATCGATGTTCCCTGCGTTCCATCTGAATGGCCATGATGAA
Source organism: Allobates femoralis (assembly GCA_033576535.1). NCBI lineage: Eukaryota > Metazoa > Chordata > Amphibia > Anura > Aromobatidae > Allobates > Allobates femoralis. The sequence continues at coordinate 225,853,483 of JARQOC010000006.1, read as the reverse complement.
CAGAGCAATATGAGTAAGTTAAATGAGTTCACACGTTATATATTGCATTTACTGTATATATACTCGTGTATAAGCCGACCCGTGTATAAGCCGACCCCCCTATTTTTGCCCCCAAAAACTGTGAAAACATATTGACCGCCATCCTGGTATACAGCGGCTATCACTGGTAGACAGCCCCCCAGCAGAGTATACAGCTCCCCCTGCAGAGTATACAGGCCCCCAGATGGGTATACATGCCCCCATATTATGGTATACAGGCAGGGGCGGACTGGCCCAGGTGCCTGGGGGGCAATTGCCCCCCAGGCCGGCATATTTTCCCCTATTTTGGGCCGCCTGGACCATGAAAAGGGCTGCCGCCCGCACGGGTCATGCGGCTGCAGGAGCATGAAGCAGCCGCATGACCCTGAAGCAGCAGCCGGAACCGGAAGCTCCTGGCCGCGCGATGACGTCATCAACGCGCGGCTGCGGCCGGGAGTGAGCGTCTGTGAGTGGCGTGCGGCTGCGACTGGGAGCGAGCGGCTGTGAGGAGCGCGAGACTGCGGCTGGGAGCGAGCCCTAGGAGACTGCGGGAGCTGCGGTGACTGTGAGGCGGCCGTCAGTCATCACCCCCCCACCCCCCGTCCTCACCTGTGTCGGGCTGGTGAGGGAGGGCTGCCACCCAAACTGTAGGGTGCCAGTCAGTCCCTGTATACAGGGCCCTCAGTGGGTGTACAGGGCCCCCAGCAGTGGGTATACAAGGCCCCCAGCAGTGGGTATACAGGGCACCCAGCAGTGGGTATACAGGGCCCCAGTGGGTATACAGGGCCCCCAGCAGTGGGTATACAGGGCCCTCGTGGGTATACAGGTCCCCCATAGCAGGGTATACATGACCCTCAATGGGTTATCATGCGCTGTCGTATAGTTGCCTATATTTGGATGGGGATCACAGAAAAAAACAGTATAACAAAACGTGTGGAAGTACTCTGCTATAATAAATAGTAATAAAAGGCAAGTGCTAGTAAAAAACAGTATAAAAACAGGGTACTTGGTTAATACGTTTTTGCAAAAAAGTACGTAAGCCGTTCTACGTCTTCAACGTGACCCATATCAGAACGGTCCTATCTAAACTAATTTAAAACCTGATCCTGTATAATATACCTCATGGATGCAGGGTGAAGAAAGGCCAGAGTCCAATATGGACACAGAGTAGCAGATGGCTTCTGTGCCTGGCTCAGAATAAGGGGTGGGTGGGGCACTCCCTGTCTTACTAAAAGACTGAAGACGTAGAACGGCTTACGTACTTTTTTGCAAAAACGTATTAACCAAGTACCTGTTTTTATACTGTTTTTTACGAGCACTTGCTTTTTATTACTATTTATTATAGCAGAGTACTTCCACACGTTTTGTTATACTGTTTTTTTCTGTGATCTATATATTTGGTGTGAGTGAACGTGTCTTACACACCCGTTCACATTGTGCCCTGGCTCAGCTGCAGTTTTCTCATTATTCAGTCTTTTAGTAAGACAGGGAGTGCCCCACCCACCCCTTATTCTGAGCCAGGCACAGAAGCCATCTGCTACTCTGTGTCCATATTGGACTCTGGCCTTTCTTCACCCTGCATCCATGAGGTATATTATACAGGATCAGGTTTTAAATTAGTTTAGATAGGACCGTTCTGATATGGGTCACGTTGAAGACGTAGAACGGCTTACGTACTTTTTTGCAAAAACGTATTAACCAAGTACCCTGTTTTTATACTGTTTTTTACTAGCACTTGCTTTTTATTACTATTTATTATAGCAGAGTACTTCCACACGTTTTGTTATACTGTTTTTTTCTGTGATCTATATATTTGGTGTGAGTGAACGTGTCTTACACACCCGTTCACATTGTGCCCTGGCTCAGCTGCAGTTTTCTCATTATTCAGTCTTTTAGTAAGACAGGGAGTGCCCCACCCACCCCTTATTCTGAGCCAGGCACAGAAGCCATCTGCTACTCTGTGTCCATATTGGACTCTGGCCTTTCTTCACCCTGCATCCATGAGGTATATTATACAGGATCAGGTTTTAAATTAGTTTAGATAGGACCGTTCTGATATGGGTCACGTTGAAGACGTAGAACGGCTTACGTACTTTTTTGCAAAAACGTATTAACCAAGTACCCTGTTTTTATACTGTTTTTTACTAGCATTGCTTTTTATTACTATTTATTATAGCAGAGTACTTCCACACGTTTTGTTATACTGTTTTTTTCTGTGATCTATATATTTGGTGTGAGTGAACGTGTCTTACACACCCGTTCACATTGTGCCCTGGCTCAGCTGCAGTTTTCTCATTATTCAGTCTTTTAGTAAGACAGGGAGTGCCCCACCCACCCCTTATTCTGAGCCAGGCACAGAAGCCATCTGCTACTCTGTGTCCATATTGGACTCTGGCCTTTCTTCACCCTGCATCCATGAGGTATATTATACAGGATCAGGTTTAAATTAGTTTAGATAGGACCGTTCTGATATGGGTCACGTTGAAGACGTAGAACGGCTTACGTACTTTTTTGCAAAAACGTATTAACCAAGTACCCTGTTTTTATACTGTTTTTTTACTAGCACTTGCTTTTATTTACTATTTATTATAGCAGAGTACTTCCACACGTTTTGTTATACTGTTTTTTTCTGTGATCTATATATTTGGTGTGAGTGAACGTGTCTTACACACCGTTCACATTGTGCCTGGCTCAGCTGCAGTTTTCTCATTATTCAGTCTTTTAGTAAGACAGGGAGTGCCCCACCCACCCCTTATTCTGAGCCAGGCACAGAAGCCATCTGCTACTCTGTGTCCATATTGGACTCTGGCCTTTCTTCACCCTGCATCCATGAGGTATATTATACAGGATCAGGTTTTAAATTAGTTTAGATAGGACCGTTCTGATATGGGTCACGTTGAAGACGTAGAACGGCTTACGTACTTTTTTGCAAAAACGTATTAACCAAGTACCCTGTTTTTATACTGTTTTTACTAGCATTTGCTTTTTATTACTATTTATTATAGCAAGAGTACTTCCACACGTTTTGTTATACTGTTTTTTTCTGTGATCTATATATTTGGTGTGAGTGAACGTGTCTTACACACCGTTCACATTGTGCCCTGGCTCAGCTGCAGTTTTCTCATTATTCAGTCTTTTAGTAAGGACAGGGAGTGCCCCACCCACCCCTTATTCTGAGCCAGGCACAGAAGCCATCTGCTACTCTGTGTCCATATTGGACTCTGGCCTTTCTTCACCCTGCATCCATGAGGTATATTATACAGGATCAGGTTTTAAATTAGTTTAGATAGGACCGTTCTGATATGGGTCACGTTGAAGATGTAGAACGGCTTACGTACTTTTTTGCAAAAACGTATTAACCAAGTACCCTGTTTTTATACTGTTTTTTACTAGCACTTGCTTTTTATTACTATTTATTATAGCAGAGTACTTCCACACGTTTTGTTATACTGTTTTTTTCTGTGATCTATATATTTGGTGTGAGTGAACGTGTCTTACACAACCCGTTCACATTGTGCCCTGGCTCAGCTGCAGTTTTCTCATTATTCAGTCTTTTAGTAAGACAGGGAGTGCCCCACCCACCCCTTATTCTGAGCCAGGCACAGAAGCCATCTGCTACTCTGTGTCCATATTGGACTCTGGCCTTTCTTCACCCTGCATCCATGAGGTATATTATACAGGATCAGGTTTTAAATTAGTTTAGATAGGACCGTTCTGATATGGGTCACGTTGAAGACGTAGAACGGCTTACGTACTTTTTTGCAAAAAACGTATTAACCAAGTACCCTGTTTTTATACTGTTTTTTTACTAGCACTTGCTTTTTATTACTATTTATTATAGCAGAGTACTTCCACACGTTTTGTTATACTGTTTTTTTCTGTGATCTATATATTTGGTGTGAGTGATCGTGTCTTACACACCCGTTCACATTGTGCCCTGGCTCAGCTTCAGTTTTCTCATTATTCAGTCTTTTAGTAAGACAGGGAGTGCCCCACACCCACCCCTTATTCTGAGCCAGGCACAGAAGCCATCTGCTACTCTGTGTCCATATTGGACTCTGGCCTTTCTTCACCCTGCATCCATGAGGTATATTATACAGGATCAGGTTTTAAATTAGTTTAGATAGGACCGTTCTGATATGGGTCACGTTGAAGATGTAGAACGGCTTATCGTACTTTTTTGCAAAAACGTATTAACCAAGTACCCTGTTTTTATACTGTTTTTTTACTAGCACTTGCTTTCTATTACTATTTATTATAGCAGAGTACTTCCACACGTTTTGTTATACTGTTTTTTTCTGTGATCTATATATTTGGTGTGTGAGTGAACGTGTCTTACCACACCCGTTCACATTGTGCCCTGGCTCAGCTGCAGTTTTCTCATTATTCAGTCTTTTAGTCATGGCGGGTTTACACGTCGCGATATCGTAGTACGATTTCAATCAAAAATCACGTGGTTCAATCGTCGGAGGCGAAATCGTTCCTGCGTTGTATGGTGTGAACGTCCAATACGATACAGGAACGATGTCAATGCGATATCGGGGATTGAATGAGCGTGCTATTCAATGCCCCGATATTGCATAGCGATTGAAGCCGGATCGTGCTGTGTAAACGCCCAATTACGATGCGATTTCATACGTCACCCATTCACTCCCATGTTAACTATGCGATCCTGGGTTGGGAGGCGGAGACATCGCACGGACGTTGTAATCCGATATCGCAGCGTGTAAACATTCAATGCGATGCGGGAGGCACGTGCACTAATTGCGCGCTCCCGCGCCATTGAGTTGCGATATCGAAACGATATCGCGGCGTGTAAACCCACCATAAGACAGGGAGTGCCCCACCCACCCCTTATTCTGAGCCAGGCACAGAAGCCATCTGCTACTCTGTGTCCATATTGGACTCTGGCCTTTCTTCACCCTGCATCCATGAGGTATATTATACAGGATCAGGTTTTAAATTAGTTTAGATAGGACCGTTCTGATATGGGTCACGTTGAAGACGTAGAACGGCTTACGTACTTTTTTGCAAAAACGTATTAACCAAGTACCCTGTTTTTATACTGTTTTTTACTAGCACTTGCTTTTTATTACTATTTATTATAGCAGAGTACTTCCACACGTTTTGTTATACTGTTTTTTTCTGTGATCTATATATTTGGTGTGAGTGAACGTGTCTTACACACCCGTTCACATTGTGCCCTGGCTCAGCTGCAGTTTTCTTCTTATATTTGGATGGGGTCACAACAGTACACTTAGTTTAAGGGCTGGTGCTCCTGGCTCTTACGGCCAGGGGGTTGGGTGTATATTAATACCACTAATGAGCAGAGTCTGGTGCCCGCACTATTACATTATGCGTTGACATGTGTCCTGCCTCATTTGTGATAGTGTCCACGTGAGCTCAATGTCCGTAATGCTGTTGATGATGTTCCACACTGTCGTGTCACTGTGCCTTGTATACACATTACACACACAGCATGAATAAAATGTTATTGTTGATTTGTACACATACTTTTGGTGTTTCAAATATTACACATGTCTAAACCCGGTTTGAAATCATTTCACAGTTGACCATCTTCAAAAACGTTGGAGGAGCTGCCGCGATCAACATAGAAAACAACATCGCCAGATCTCAGAGAGGGAACCGGGAGCAGCTCCAGGGATGATCTAACAGCACTACGACCGGCTGTCCTTCCTTGAACCGGTGGTCCGTATGCCAAGGTATGTGTCTGCAGCACTGTTGTGTACTATTATTATTATTTATTTATATAGCGCCATTAGGTTCCATGGCACTTTACATGAGGATAATGGTTAACTACAAAAAACAGTAAATGAAGACAATCAGGTCGTACAGGTACAAGAGGAGAGGACCCTGTCCACGAGGGCACACAGTGTACATATGAAGCTCTATAATGAGTGTGCTGGTTTACATACCCACACTGGGGTTTGTTTCTGCCATGGTGCAACAGATTTCTATTACCTTTGGCAATGATCCAGGACATACACATTTATAGCCACATTGTGACGTTGGGACAAATAAGCAATGTTCTGCAAGGTGGGCAGACACAATGTTCCGTGACCTCACAATTAGCTATTATTGTTGGCATGTTTGTGGAACAAAGCCATGTTCTTCCCTGCAATGGCCTCTAAGGTGTGTGGCCTTGTCTGGTTTGCCTGTCGTAAGCATCACTTGTATGTGTTCCTAATGGCCTCCCTCCACTTGCATAAGGGCCACATACATCCCTACACGTTTAATTGTGGGTGTTTTTTAGGCTAAATAACGTTGTAAGGATATACCCCTTTTGCACTAAACTGTTTGTACACCATCCCAGATTGTTGACACAGTCACACACATTTGAGGACATACTCTGTATCACTACAAATACGTGTGGGTGAGTTTTCCCGTTGGTTTATTTGGGGCTGCAAGGTGATGGTGTAGATATTAGGGCCCATATGTGAATTTAATTGTTTTGTTGTTAACTGATGGGCACATTAAGAATCCTCCGAAAAACATAGTGTATTAATGCTGTATAAAATCAAACTTAAGGGGGCCATATTTTCAGTGCAAAAGGCTTTTATGTTCAAGGTTCTTTAGGAAACAAGAAGTTTGCCCTTGCTGTTCCCGGCTTTCTGTTCGGCCCCGTTGGAATAATTGTAAAACTGTCCATCTGGGAATACCAACTTGTTTGGCACCAACGATGTGTGACCTGCTGATCAAAAACAACCCCATACTCTATGTCCATTACAGTCGTTTCAAAATCCAAGCCATATGTTTTGTGGGTTTTATTTACCAAGACATTCCTGATTAGCATACATGGCAGCAACAAGGAGTGTAGGCCACTAACGCCGAATGCTCATGTGTCACCTATGCTGCAGGACTCCATTTACTGTCTTGCTCACCTGCCCTATAGATCTGGGTTATGTGCTTTGAAACCAAGGCCGCCCACACTGCGTCTTTTACTGTCCATCTGATGGTAAACAACCCTGAAGAATGTGTTTGCCTCACAGTGTCAGGCTATAGCTTTGTCCACATAAAGTTACAACAAAAAATAAATGCTATACTTGTGGCCACTAATATGTCTTCAAGTGCCTAAATAGCTGTCCTGCCTAAGGCAGGGCACAGTGTAATTGGGCAGACAAATGGTTAAATTTCAAATGTAATGTCAAAAAATCGAGGACCAACACTACCCACACATAGAATATTGGTTGAGGCATAAGTCAAAATGTCCTAATTTATTGGCTGCAATTCAATCTTAAGGTCAACAATGAAAACACAGAATTCACAGATATGGGAGCCATGGACGAGGGTTGAGAAAGAAGTGGATGGAGATAGTGGCTGAATAGTCATTATTATATATATTGTATTATATTATATATTATATTATATATATACTAGCTGTGAGCCCGATGCAAATGCATCGGGATTCTAGAACGTGCATTAATTTGATTATAGTAGTTATAGCTGTTAGCCTGATGCAAATTCATCGGGTATCTAAAATATGTTTATTGTTTTTTTAAAGATTTTTAAATAATATTCGCATCATCAATAGCAATAATATAAGCCATAGCATTATTATTAGCAGTAATAGCAGTATTAATAGCATTATTAGCAGTATTATGAGCATTAATAACAGTATTAATAGCATTAATAGCATTATTATTAGCATTAATAGCATTATTAATAGCATTATTAGCATTAATGATAGCATTAATAACATTATTAATAGCATTAATAGCATTATTATTAGCATTAATAGCATTAATAATAGCATTATTAGCATTAATAATAGCATTAATAACATTATTAATAGCATTAATAGCATTATTATTAGCATTAATAGCATTAATAATAACATTATTAGCATTAATAATAGCATTAATAACATTATTAATAGCATTAATAGTATTATTATTAGCATTAATAGCATTAATAATAGCATTATTAGCATTAATAATAGGATTAATAACATTAATAATAGCATTAATAGCATTATTATTAGCATTAATAATAGCATTATTAGCATTAATAATAGCATTAATAACATTATTAATAGCATTAATAGCATTATTATTAGCATTAATAGCAATATTAATAGCATTAATAGGAAAAATATTAGCATTAATAGCATTAATAGCATAATTAATAGCATTTATAGCATTATTATTAGCATTAATAGCATTAATAATAGCATTAATAGCATTAATAATAGCATTAATAACATTATTAATAGCATTAATAGCATTATTATTAGCATTAATAGCATTAATAGCATTATTATTAGCATTAATAGCATTAATAATACCATGAATAGGATACATATTAGCATTAATAGCATTAATAGCATAATTAATAGCATTAATAGCATTATTAATAGCATTAATAGCATTATTATTAGCATTAATAGCATTATTATTACCATTAATAGCATTAATAATACCATGAATAGGATAAATATTAGCATTAATAGCAATAATAAGCATATTAATAGATTTAGATTATAGCATTAATGATATTATTGATTAATAGCATTAATAGCATTAAATAGATATATAGCATAATAATTAGCATTATTATTAGCATTAATTAATAGCATTAATAGCATTATTAATAGCATATATAATTATTATAGCATTTAATAATAGCATTATTATTAGCATTATTAATAATAGCATAATATTAGCATTATTAGCATTATAGCATTAATTAAACATTATTAATAGCATTATATTAGCATTAATTAGCATTAATAGCATTATTATAGCATTAATAGCATTAATAATAGCCATTAATAGGCATAATAATAGCATTAATAGCATTAATAGCATTAATAGCATTAATAGCATATTAAGATAATATGCATTATTAATAGCATTAATAGCATTAATAGATTAATAGCATATAATAGCATTAATAATAGCATTAATTAGCATTAATAATAGCATTAATAGCATTATTAATAGCATTAATAGCATTATTATAGCATTAATAGCATTAATAATAGCATATAGCATTAATATAGCATTAATTAACAATTAATAGCATTAATAGCATATAATTAATAGCATATATAGCATAATAGATATTAAATAGCATTAATTAGCATATATTAATAGCATTATTAATTATGATTATATAGCATAGCATTATATAGCATTAATAGCATATTAATTAGCATTAATAATACATAATAGCATATTAATAGCATTAATTAATAGCATTAATAGCATTAAATATAATCATTAAATAATAGCATTAATATAAAACATTAATAGATAATATAGCATTAATAATGCATTAATAATATAGATATTAATAGCATTTATTATTAGCATTAAATAGCATTAATAATAGCATTATTAGCATTAATAATAACATTAATAACATTATTAATAGCATTAATAGCATTATTATTAGCATTAATAGCATTAATAGCATTATATTAGCATTAATAGCATTAATAACATTAATAGGATAATATTAGCATTAATAGCATTATAGCATAATAATTAGCATTAATAGCATTATATAGCATTTAAAATGCATTATTATTAGCATATAGCATTTATATTTTATTAGCTATTAATAATATAATTAATAATTATTATATTAATTAATTTATTTTTATACTAATAATATTTTTAATTAATATACATTAATAACATTATTATTATCATTAATAATTATTATTATTACATAGCATTTTTTAGCAGTGAAAGCTATTATTAATTAGCATATTTTTTTTTTTTATTATTTTTATTGAATTATTTATTATTTTTAATTTATTTTTTTATTATTTTTTAATTATTTTTTAATTATTTTTTTTATTATTAAATTTATTTATTAATTCTTTCAAGTCAGCTGAAAGGTATATAATAGCTAATTTAATTTTTTTATTCTTATTGATTTATATTTCATTTTTTTTTTATTTTTTTTAATTATTATTTAATTTATTTTTTTATTATTAATTTATTATTTTTTATCAATGAGCGTTCTATTCATCGCATTTTTTTTTTTTTTATATTATTTTTTTAATTATTTTTAATTTTATTTATTTTTTTTATTATTTTTAATTATTTTTAATTATTTTTTTTATATTGAATTGTTATTTTTAGTGAGTGAGACACAGTTCTCATTCAGGTCCGCCTTTTTTTTCCCCATTGACATACATTAGCGGTGTGTCGGCGATTTTATGGCCGCCGACCTGGTTCTATTTGTCGGCCCTAAAATCGCGGACACACCGCTAATGCATGTCTATGGGCAGTGAGCTCGAATTCTGATTGGTCGGCGACCAATCCGAAATCGGGCTGACTGCCCATAGAGATGCATTAGCGGTGTGTCCGCGATTTTAGGGCCGACAAATAGAACCAGGTCGGCGGCCATAAAATCGCCGACACACCGGTAATGTATGTCAATGGGGAAAAAAAAAAGGCGGACCTGAATGAGAACTGTGTCTCACTCTCACTTAAAAAAATAAATAAATTTAATAATAAAAAAAATAATTTAAAAATAATTAAAAAATAATAAAAAAATAAATAAAAAATAATAAATAATTAAATAAAAATAATAATAAAAAAAAAAAAAAATGCGGACCTGAATGAGAACTGCGTCTCAGTCTGAGGGGCTCTTCTGATTGGCTGAGGGCAGTATACAGCGACCAATCAGAAGAGGGCCTCAGATCTCATTGAGATAGAATGGGGATTTTTCGTCCATTCTATCTTAATGAGAAGGAAGAGGACGTCGGAGGTGGAAGTTTGCGAAAAGAAGACAGAAGATCCCCGGGGCCGGACGAAGAGGCGGAGATGGCGGAAAGAAGAGAGAAGACCCCCGGGGCCGGAGGAAGAGGACGCCTGGCCGGACGGAGGACTTGTGGATCGGACGGACGATCAGATGAGTAAGAAGGCATGTAAGTGATCGACGGGACGTTAGGTTAGGGGACAGCGGGGACTTCGGGTGTAGGGCCTTAGGTGACAGCGGCGGGAGCTTAGGGACGGCGTGGGGATAGGGTAGGGGCAGGGGGATTCGGGTGGGGCCTTAGGATGACGGCTAGGGTGGGGCTTAGGGTGGCGGTGCCTTAGGGGATAGGCGGCGGGCTTAGGGGGTATCGGCGGGGGCCTAGGATGCTACGGGGCTTAGGGGGTAGGGGCTTAGGGGCGGCGGTGCCTTAGGGGGTAGGCGGCATGGCTTAGGGGGTATCGGCGGGGGCCTAGGATGCTACGTGGCTTAGGGGGTAGGGGCTTAGGGGTGGCGGTGCCTTAGGGGGTAGGCGGCATGGCTTAGGGGGTATCGGCGGGGGCCTAGGATGCTACGTGGCTTAGGGGGTAGGGGCTTAGGGGTGGCGGTGCCTTAGGGGGTAGGCGGCATGGCTTAGGGGGTATCGGCGGGGGCCTAGGATGCTACGGGCTTAGGGGGTAGGGGCTTAGGGGGGCGGTGCCTTAGGGGGTAGGCGGCATGGCTTAGGGGGTATCGGCGGGGGCCTAGGATGCTACGGGGCTTAGGGGCGGCGGACTTAGGGGCTGCTACGGGGCTTAGGGGGTAGGGGCTTAGGGGTGGCGGTGGCTTAGGGGGTAGACGGCGGGGCTTAGGGGGTATCGGCGGGGGCTTAGGATGCTGCGGGTCGGGGTTAGGTGTTCGGGGCTGCTGCGTGGCTTAGGGGGTAGGGGCTTAGGGGCGGCGGTGGCTTAGGGGGTACATGGCGGGGCTTAGGGGTATCAGCGGGGGCTTAGGATGCTGCGGGTCGGGGATTAGGTGGTCGGGGCTTAGCGTGTAGGGGTGCTGCGGACTTAGGGGTATCGGCGGGGGCCTAGGATGCTACGGGGCTTAGGGGGTAGGGTCTTAGGGGCGGTGGTGCCTTAGGGGTAGGCGTCATGGTTTAGGGGGTATCGGCGGGGGCCTAGGATGGTACGGAGCTTAGGGGCGACGGACTTAGGGGGTAGGGGCTTAGGGGCTGCTGCGGGGCTTAGGGGGTAGGGGCTTAGGGGCGGCGGTGGCTTAGGGGGTAGACGGCGGGGCTTAGGGGGTATCGGCGGGGCTTAGGATGCTGCGGGTCGGGGGTTAGGTGGTCGGGGCTGCTGCGCGGCTTAGGGGGTAGGGGCTTAGGGGCGGCGGTGGCTTTAGGGGTAGACGACGGGGCTTAGGGGGTATCGGCGGGGGCTTAGGATGCTGCGGGCCGGGGGTTATGTGGTCGGGGCTTAGCGTGTAGGGGTGCGGCGGACTTAGGGGTTAGGGCCTTAGGTGCGGCGGGGTGGTTTTGTTGCGGGGTGGGTGTGCGGACATGGGGGTGGGTGTGCGGACATGGGGGTGGGTGTGCGGACATGGGGGTGGGTGTGCGGACATGGGGGGGCTGTGCGGACATGGGGGTGGCTGTGCGGACATGGGGGGGCTGTGCGGACATGGGGGGGCTGTGCGGACATGGGGGGGCTGTGCGGACATGGGGGTGGCTGTGCGGACATGGGGGGGGGGTGGCTGTGCGGACATGGGGGGGGCTGTGCGGACATGGGGGGGGGCTGTGCGGACATGGGGGTGGTGTGCGGACATGGCGGTGGGTGTGCGGACATGGGGGTGGCTGTGCGGACATGGGGGGGCGGCTATGCGGACATGGGGGGCCTGTTTGGACCTGGGGGAGGCTGTGCGGACATTGTGGGGGCGAGTTGTGGGTAGCGGGGAGCCGGGGAGCGAGTTGCGGCTCAGGCAGCGACTCGCAATGGCCTCGCGGCCATTGCTCGCGCTACCTGAGGGGTAAGTCGCTTAAGTTGTTGTCGAGTCTGTGGTTAGAATTTGGGCCAGCGACTGGCAATGGCCGCTTCGCGGCCATTGCTCGCCCTGAGCCAGCGGCTCGCAATGGCCTCGCGGCCATTGCTCGCGCAGCATTGGGCGCTTCGCGCCCAATGTTAAATTCGTATCCACATGACGACATCGGAAGTAGCGCGCGGAGGGGCGCTTTTCCGATTCGCGATTATATAATAGATATTGTATACGTTTGAACCCCTTCCCTGGTTTATATAGATGATATAACCTAAAAGTTTGGTAAATTAAGTATGTCAAGTTAAAAGTGAAGTCAGGGGGACGTTTTTTTCATGTGAACCATTGGTGTTATTGATCGTCTAGATTAGATGGGATGGGGGGGTGAGGGGTAATAAGGGTGGGGAAAATTATGTATTATTATGGAATTAGCAAACAAAGTGACGTATTCCTTTATGTTATGTACAGTTGGTTATTCTTTAATAATAATAAAAAATATCTGATTCAGAATACACTGATACACAGAGTCAAAAAAGCGTGCAACTTAATGTTTGACCTATGTTTTTGTTTCCAAATGCAATGCATTCACCAAATTTTTTTGGCCTTTACCCACAGAGATGCTCACTACCGCAGGTGCCGTGCAAACCCTCCACCACCACAGCTGCCTGAACAGGCGAGGGAGGCCCCTGAACCACCCAGAATAGAAGTGGAGGAGCAAGGGCAAGCTGGTGGAATACCACCACCACCACCACCGCCGCCACCAGCACCAACACCACCACCACCGCCACCACCAGCACCAACTCCAGCTTTGGGGCATGTCCGGCCGCAAGAGGAGGAGGTTGAAGGGCCAGAACCACTGTCTCGCCACCAACATCCAGCAGTGGAGGAAACTGGATGCCCACCTCGAATCAGCAGCCATGGTCTGATCCCGGGGTCATCTCATCTACATCGTGCACAAAGTAATGCTGTCTTTGCCCACAGTCTCATACCATTCCTGGATGTAATTCCATTTGACAGGCTACTGCGGGCAAGGTCAGCATTACATATTGTGCTTGAAGCCAGTCGGCCCCCAAACCACCCAGGTGAGGTTTTTCAGTATTTGGAGGGGTGGCAACTAGTGATGGGCGAATCCTAAATTACTCGGAATCGCTTGACTCTAGCGAGTCCGAGCACAGGACTCGCTACTCGTTGTGAGTCTAGCGAGTCCAATGATAATGAATGGGGAAGCGAGTAATAGCGAGTAGTGTGAGATTTACAAATCGCAGATGTGTCTCAGAAGCTTCAGCCTGAAGCAATCCTAGTTTTGCCATTTATTTGCATTGGACTCGTTTACTTTGTAAGTAATCGCTGGGAAACTCGCACAGATAAGAGTCCTGTCTGCTCTGTGTGCTGGCTGCCCCAGCTCCAGGGTCCTAGAGCCCGCCTGCTGCCTGATGTAGCAGAGCTGAGATTGTTCTCAGTCTGCTCATTCCCTGTGTACAGACATGAATGTCTGTGCACAGAGATGATGTAGCAGAGCTGAGATTGTTCTCAGTCTGCTCATTCCCTGTGCATAGACATCTATATCTATGCACAGGGATGAGCAGAGAGGACATCGCGTTTTGGACTGCGTCGGACGGAAGAGGATTTTTTTAATTAAAGATGGAGTCCCTAATGGCTTTTTTTTTTATTTCTAATAAATAATTTTCTCTGTGTTGTGTTTTTTTTAAAACAATTTAATAGAAATTCATGGCGGTCATGTCTAATATTGGCGTGACCGCCATAAATTTCGGGCTTAGGGCCAGCTGATAATACAAAGCTGGCCCTAACCTCTTTATTACCCAGCGTGCCACCGCCACCAGGGCCGCTGGAAGAGCTGGGTTCAGCGCCAGAGGATGGCGCTTCAATGAACGCGCCATCATCTGGGGCGGCTGCGGGCTGCAATTTGCAGCGGGGGGTGCCCAGAAAGCTTGGGCATCCCTGCGCTGCGGATTCCAGCCCCCAGCTGCTTAGCTGTACCTGGCTAGACATAGAAATTGCGCGGAGCCCCACGCATTTTTTTTAAATTATTTCATGAAATTCTGAGATTCTGACTCTGACTCTGAGACTCTGACTCTGAGACTCTGACTCTGAGACTCTGAATCTGGCTCTGAGGGTGAGACTCTGACTCTGAGACTCTGAATCTGAGACTATGACTCTGAGACTCTGACTCTGACTCTGAGACTCTGACTCTGAGACTCTGACTCTGGCTCTGAGGTGAGACTCTGAATCTGAGACTCTGACTCTGAGACTCTGACTCTGACTCTGAGACTCTGACTCTGAGACACTCTGACTCTGAGACTTCTGAACCTCTGATGACTCTGAGACTCTGACTCTGAGACTCTGACTCTGAGACTCTGACTCTGAGAGACTCTGACTCTGAGACTCTGACTCTGACTCTGAGACTCTGACTCTGAGACTCTGACTCTGACTCTGAGACTCTGAGACCTGCACTCTGACTTGCTCTGACTCTGAGGACTCTGACTCTGACTCTGGACCTACTCTGACTCTGAGCTCTAGACTCTGACTCTGAGACTCTGAACTCTGACTCTGACCTTGAGACTCTGATCTGAGACTCTGACTCTGATAGACTCTGACCTCTGAGACTCTGACTCTGACTCTGAGACTCTGACTCTGACTCTGAGACTCTGACTCATGAGACCTGACTCTGACTCTGAGACTCTGAGACTCTGACTCTGAGACACTCTGACTCTGAGACTCTGACTCTGACTTTCTGAACTCTGACTCTGAGACTCTGACTCTGACTCTGAGACTCTGGACTCTGAGGACTCTTGACTCTGACTCTGAGACCTCTGACTCTGAGACTGACTCTGACTCTGACTCTGAGACTCTGACTCTGACTCTGAGACTCTGACTCTGAGACTCTGAGACTCTGACTCTGACTCTGAGACTCTGACTCTGAGACTCTGACTCTGAGACTCTGACTCTGAGACTCTGACTCTGAGACTCTGAGACTCTGAGACTCTGAGACTTCTGAGACTCTGACTCTGAGACTCTGACTCTGAGACTCTTGACTCTGAGACTCTGACTCTGTGAGACTCTGACTCTGACTCTGAGACTCTGAGACTCTGACTCTGGACTCTGAGTACTCTTGACTCTGAGACTCTGGACTCTGAGACTTCTGACTCTGAGACTCTGACTCTGAACTCTGAGACTCTGACTCTGAGACTCTGAGACTCTGAGACTCTGACTCTGAACTCTGAGACTCTGACTCTGAGACTCTGACTCTGATGACTCTAGACTCTGACTCTGACTCTGACTCTAGACTCTGTGACTGAGACTCTGACTCTGAGACTGACTGAGACTCTGACTCTGAGACTCTGACTCTGAGACTCTGACTCTGAGACTCTGACTCTGAGACTGACTCTGAGACTCTGACTCTGAGACTCGACTCTGAGACTCTGAACTCTGACTCTGAGACTCTGACTCTGAGACTCTGACTCTGACTCTGACTCTGAGACTCTGACTCTGACTCTGAGACTCTGACTCTGAGACTCTGACTCTGAGACTCTGACTCTGAACTCTGACTCTGAGACTCTGACTCTGACTCTGAACTCTGACTCTGAGACTCTGTCTGACCTGACACTCTGACTCTGAGACTGACTGACTCTGAGACTCGACTCTGAACTCTGACTCTGAGACTCTGACTCTGACTCTGAACTCTGACTCTGAGACTCTGACTCTGAGACTCTGACTCTGAGACCTCTCTGACTCTGAGACTCTGACTCTGAGACTCTGACTCTGAGACTCTGACTTACTTGACTCTGACTCTGAGACTCTGACTCTGACCAGACTCGACTCTGAACTCTGACTCTGGACTCTGATTGACTCTGACTCTGACTCTGAGACTCTGACTCTGACTCGATAGACTCTGAGACTCTGACTCTGAACTCTACTCTGACTGACTCTGACTCAGACCTGACTCTGACTCTGAGACTCTGACTCTGAGACTCTGACTCTGGACTCTGACTCTGACTCTGAGACTCTGACTCTGAACTCTGACTCTGACTCTGACTCTGACTCTGACTCTGAACTCTGAGACTCTGACTCTGACTCTGACACTCTGAGACTCTGACTCTGACTCTGACTCTGACTCTGAGACTCTGACTCTGAGACACTCTGACTCTGAGACTCTGACCTGGAACTCTGACTCTGACTCTGACTCTGACTCTGAGACTCTGACTGTCTGATGAGACTGACTCTGAGACTTGACTCTGAGACTCTGACTCTGAGACTCTGACTCTGGACTCTGACTGACTCTGAGATCTGACTCTGAATACTCTGACTCTGACTCTGACCTGAGACTCTGATCTGAGACTCTGACTCTGGACTCTGAGACTCTGACTCTGACTCTGACTCTGAGCTCTGACTCTGACTCTGACTCTGACTCTAGACTCTGACTCTGAACTGACTCTGAGACTCTGACTCTGACTTGACTCTGACTCTGAGACTCTGACTCTGATAGACTCTGACTCTGATATGACTCTGAGACTCTGACTCTGAGACTCTGACTCTAGACTCTGACTCTGACTCTGAGACTCTGACTCTGGACCTACTCTGAACTCTGACTCTGACTCTGGACTCTGACTCTGAACTCTGACTCTGACTCTGACGGACTCTGACTCTGACTCGAACTCTGACTCTGACCTGACTCTGACTCTGAACTCTACTCTGAGACTCTGACGACTCTGACTCTGACTACTCGACTCTGACTCTGAGACTCTGACTCTGAGACTCTGACTCTGAGACTCTACTCTGGACTCTGACTCTGACTCTGAGACTCTGACTCTGAGACTCTGAGACTCTGACTCTGAGACTCTGACTCTGAACTCTGACCTCTGAGACTCTGACTCTGAGACTCTGACTCTGAGACTCTGACTCTGACTCTGATCTGACTCTGACTCTGAGACTCTGACTCTGACTCTGACTCTGACTCTGAGACTCTGATCTGACTCTGACTCTGAGACTTGGACTCTGACTCTGGACTCTGAACTGAGACTCTGACTCTGAGACTCTGACTCTGACTCTGACTCTGAGACTCTGACTCTAGACTCTGACTCTGACTCTGAGACTCTGAGACTCTGACTCTGACTCTGAGACTCTGACTCTGAGACTCTGACTCTGAGACTCTGACTCTAGACTCTACTCTGACTCTGAGACTCTGACTCTGAGACTCTGACTCTGAGACTCTGACTCTGAGACTGACTCTGAGACTCTGACTCTGAGACTCTGAGACTCTGACTCTGAGACTCTGACTCTGAGACTCTGAACTCTGACTCTGACTCTGACTCTGAGACTCTGACTCTGAGACTCTGACTCTGAGACTCCTGACTCTAACTTGAGACTCTGACTACTGACTCTGGCTCTGACTCTAGAACTCTGAACTCTGACCTGACTGACTCTGACTCTGAGACTCTGACTCTGACCTGACTCTGAACTCTGAGACTCTCTGACTCTGAGACTCTGGACTCTGAGACTCTGACTCTGAGACTCTGACTGACTCTGGACTCTAGACCTGAGACTCTGACTCTGAGACTACTGACTCTGAGACTCTGACTCTGACTCTGACTCTGAGACTCTGACTCTGACTCTGAGACTCTGAACTCTGACTTGACTCTGACTCTGACCTGACTCTGAGACTCGGACTCTAGACTCTGAACTCTGAACTCTGACTCTGAGACTCTGACTCTAGACTCTGAACTCTGACTCTGAGCTCTGACTCTGAGACTCTGACTCTGAGACTCTGACTCTGAGACTCTGACTCTGAACTCTGAGACTCTGACTCTGACCGACTCTGACTCTGAGACTCTGACCTGAACTGACTTACTGAGACTCTGACTCTGAGACTCTGACTCTGACTCTGAGACTCTGAACCTGAGACTCTGACTCTGACTTACTCTGACTCTGACTCGACCTGACTCTGAGACTCTAGACTCTGACTCTGACTCTGAGACTCAGACTACTCTGAGACTCTACTCTGAGACTGCTCGAACTCGACTCTGAGACTCTGAGACTCTGACTCTGAGAGACTCTGAACTCTGAGACTCTGAGACTCTGACTCTGAGACTCTGCTTGACTCTGAGACTCTGACTCTGAGACTCTAGACTCTGACTCTGAGACTCTGAGACTCTGACTCTGAGACTCTGACTCTGAGACTCTGACTCTGAGACTCTGAGACTCTGAGACTCTGAACTCTGACTCTGAGACTACTGACTCTGAGACTCTGACTCTGAACTCTGACTCTGAGATCTCTGGGCTCTGAGACTCTGACTCTGACTCTGAGACTCTGACTCTGAGACTCTGACTCTGAGACTCTGGACTCTGACCTGACTCTGAGACTCTGACTCTGACTCTGAGACTCTGACTCTGGACTCTGAACTCTGACTCTGAGACTTCTGACTCTAGACTCTGACTCTGAGACTCTGACTCTGAGACTCTGGCTCTGACTCTGAGACTCTGAGACTCTGAACTGACTCTGACTCTGACTCTG